>CM057339.1:438853839-439125477 GCA_030015575.1 Agapanthus africanus
TACGGGATTGTTCAGTTCGTTCAGCAAGAGACATTGGTCTCGGGGTTACATCTGGACTTTCAAAAGGGGTATCAACGCAAGAAGGGGTGAATTTTTGAAACGGTTGATACGAAGTGGATTGCGGGGTCCAGTTGTTCGTCCTAGACGCGTCTATTCGATCTTTCAAAGAAATTTTGGGCATGGAGGGGTCGTTTGAAGTTCGACCAAAACAAGAACCGTATGAAGTAATGTCTGGTTGTGGGTACCAAAGTTCGGCAAGAGTTTTGCAAGGTGGGGTACCCATGATATGAAGAGAGAGAGAGAAAGGTAGAGAAAAGGAGGGGAAAAAGAATGTGATTTTTTTTTTTAGTTATATATTAACAAAAGAATGAAGTATACACACAAAAAGAATATGGACAAAAACAATCACGACATAAAAAAAATACCACATACCTAATCGTTCTAGGGTTAACCTAGGTCAACTAGACCTGCTCCAGAACTTGATTGTCGAAGTAAAACTGTGTCGAGAAACAGGCTCAAGATACACTGATCACGAGGCCAGGTAAGTGCAGAGATAAGGGGAGGTTTTCCAACGCTTTCGCGAAGTTCCTTAATTAAATAACCCTTTCTCTTTTGGCGGTTTCGCCGTTAACACTTTCCTAGACACCCCGTAAACAATATACCGTTAAGCGAGGTTCTAAACACAGTTAACTTCTCCTAGTGAGCGCGAAGTTCATAAGGCTTAAAGTCTAGTTTCTTTTAAATTTGTGCGGGTAAACGTTATGCGCAAGTTCGTGATTTGTGGGCCACGGAAAAGGTGATGAAATCCTTTACCGTATATTGTGGGGTTCGCTTGCCTTTAAGTCCGTATTAATGTATGCAATGCGCAATTCAAAAAAATTCTATAAAGAATCAAACAATCGTTTTTTAGTTTAAGCGCGGCGCTGCAACAAATACGGGTTAGTCAATTTTTAGCGTTTGCTAGCGAACTTGCAAAGAATCCTGCAAAGAATAGTATATTGGATGCGTCGGATTTGAGAAGAAGGTGTTAGGAAAGTACGTACCGTTAAGTTTTTGGGTTAGGAAACCCCCGTTGAATCAAATCCGGTAAGCTTGGAAAGTTCGCTTGCGCGGGTCAAACTACCCGGATCTTTGGCACTGTACTTCGTGATCACCTTTGCCTTGAATGCACACTTTGGTCCCCACAATCGCAGTTTGCAAATACGCAAAAATCTGCACTCTTGCCCACAAAAATGATCAAAAATAACAAAAAGATTTTTTTTTATATATACAAAAAGAATATTAACCCGAATAACAAGAAAAGAAATACGTTACCGTCTTCCCGGCAACGGCGCCATTTGATCGCACGCTTTTGGCGTGTCGGATGTTCAAAGATTTAAAGTATAACCGCGATCAGGACGGTGTCGCTATGCAGCTAGCCGGTTGAGCACGGGTCGGTCCACAGGGAGATGGTTGTATTTCCGTTCTTGTCTTAGAAGAGTCAATAAAGAATTTGTATATGAGTTTGATTCTAACCTATGTGTTTATTTGCAAGTATATAAAGTTGTTAAGAAAAGATACGAGATTATAAGCTAAAGAAATCCGTACTCGAAACCTTTGAGCCGAGTCTTGACCAATTGAAGCTAGAGCAATCGGCAACAACATGGATTAGGGGATTTAAGCGCGGTATTCGTGGAATCCGGGTTATTTACCCTTGTCCTTCCGTTCTTGTCTCTTGCTTTCGCCTCCGGCCAAACCGAACGCAACCGGTCGCGGTTAGGAATCACCGTTACCTTGTTAGGGTAGGGTGCCTAACGGAGCGCTTGCGTATGGTTTGGGCGGAGTTCAATGGAAAATAACGGGAAAAGGAAAAGAGAAAAGAAAATCTTTAACTTATAATATCGTATTTCTTCTTAACAATAATAATTACATTCATTAACAAAATGACAAAAAGAGAGCAAAAGAAAAGAACAAAGAAAAGAAAAGATTACAAGTAGTTAAAGTGCATGGAATTAAATTGCAAGAAAGTAAAGCAAGAATGAAAAATGCAAGTAATAAATAAACAATAAAAAGAACAAGAAAGTAGAACTCAAGACAAGCATGGGATCAATCGCCAACCCTTAAACTTGCAAGCTCAATCAAGAGGTTGCAAGATCAAGAGAAGGGTAGAGAACGCATGTGAATTGAAGCGCTAATTCCGTGAAAGAATACGACCCTTGAGATCAATAACTAACCCTTAACCATTCAAGCTCAATGAAGAGGTTGAATGATCAAGAGAAAGCAAAAATCTCAAGGGGAGAAGAAACAAAAGAGAATGATACAAAAAGCCCTCATCTTCATTAATCTCCCACTCAAAAAGCTCTCACTACAATTTTCATGGAAAAAGAATGAAGAAGAAGAAGAAAAAAGACTAAATCCTAACAAAAAGAGGAAAAAAAGAATGACCCTAAGGCTTGGCAAGTTCTGCTGTATTTATAGGCAGGGAAATGAAACCCTAGGGCAACCATCTGACCATAGACAAAATTACCAGACAGCCCCCAAAAGATGATGCTCTGTCGAGGCAGTACGGCCGCGTTTCCGCGGCCAATACCCCCTATTGGCCGCGGAAACGCGGCCAAGTGGTGGAGTTGAGTGGTCAATTTTGGTGGCTTTCCCTGGTTTGGCTTTTCCTCGTGTTTGCAATCTTCATACTGCACAGAAGTCTTCCAGAATATCTGCAGAATTCCAAGTCCAAGATTGCATTATCTTTTTCACTTTTGACTTTATCTCCCTCGAGCTCCGCGCACCCATTGATTCTTGTGCAGCCCCCATCGTGCTCTGTGCTTGTCCCAGACATGAATGACCACTGTCACATGTCTTGTATCTGGAGCCGGTACTCGGCACTGGACGGATATGGATGACCGGAACCCGGCTTTTATCTGTTGTGACAGATGTTCTGTATTTTGACGTAACTGTGGAGATTTTGTCTTGATTTACAATATTTGGACTGGAAACCTGTAATCTGTAAACATGTAACAAACACGGATTAAAAGCACCTACCTATAAACACACGAGCGTAAGAATGGGCGGTATAAAATGCAATATTCTGGTATGAACATACGACGGATTTACGTACGAGCTATATCTTGATGATTGATCCGCACTATTGACTTGGGATGTCTGATGATAGATATGGTATCGGATATGATATTATTGAGGCGGGATCACCGACTAATATATATACAGGTATGTATATGGATCGACTCAGATGTTAGGCGGTTTCCTTACCTGTAGTCCAGCTTGTTAGCTTAGCCTTTTAGTTTAGTTTAGTTGTTAGATTAGATTCGATTCTTACCTATTTCAAAAACTAACGAATCGTGGGTACTTTAAAGGACAGCCCAAGGGATCCTACGGATATTTCAAAAGACGTATCTTTTCATAAAAACACCGTAGCCCCTATTTTCAAAACCCCATGATTCGGGTTATTTCAAAAGGCACCATTTGTAGGACTTATATTAGATTAATGCAGATTAGTTATAGTTGCGTCTAGTATTCAGCTCCCGCTCATTATTGTGGTTCGCTTCGCATCGCATGCTTATATTATGTTTCCTACTCCATTATTGATATCATGCTGTTAGGACACCAGCACCATTACCGATGATGCGTATGTACCACGTACACTTACTTGCCGGCTCACACACATCTTCATCGGTAATTGCCATGTCACGTACACCTTAGAAAATATTATTGCTTGACATAGCCTGTTAGCTAATAGTTTAGACATGATATTAGTGTACTTGCCTCATATGTTAGTTTAGACATTGTAGTTATTACCTGCTACTTCATGCATACTGTTATTCATTGTTATGCCGCATTCATGGATTCTCATGCATATATTCACTATTTTAAGTGTTATTGAGGTTTTGGATTCGGATTTCCATGAGATTTTCTGGATTTGGAGGAAAACCGCAAAAACATAAATAAACCTTTTCTCCCTTTTAAAATAAAAAAGTGCGGTTTTCCCATGATTTATGAGTCGTCCACCATGAGTTTGCTGATGGATTTCGAGACCCGATTCGAGGAGACGGATGAACCGTTTCGGGTACATGGTGGACCCGGTAAGGTACCCCGGGGCAAGAAGCGCGTGATGATGACGATGTGAGCCTGGCAGGGGAGCACTACCTACCGGTGATTTTACCCGATGCGTCGGATATCCGGAGGATACCGTCGTGGTCTTGAGATGGATGGTAGGGGCCGGTCTGGACTGACGGCGCCCTAGATATTATGATTGAGACATTGAGATTTCGAGATATTGAGGTACATAGACTGTGATACAGAGATATCGAGATATTGGGATTACGTTTTGTGCCGATGCTAGACACTGTTTTATGCTGATTTCATTATAATACCTCATTTTAAAAATGCAAAGAAAATCTCACTAAATTATGAAAACGGTTCTTCATTTACATGTATTCTGCTTTCATGCATTCATACCTCATTCATATGATATATTGCTACTTGAGGCACTGACACGGGCACATGAGATTACACTCGGGTTAGATATTTACCCTAGCCTTGTTATAGGCTACGTGTTATTCATATATTTGAGGATATATTATGATCATTGACCTAGGTTGCGTTATTTATGCGATTTCTGTGCGTAGATATTTTTCTATTCACGAGTTGACAACTCACCCCCGTTGTGCCCCAGTTTCTTGCAGGTTTGCCGTACAGGTTTCTTTACGGCTTGCGGGCATAGTTTCCTTCTGGTGATTTGCTAGTAGGTGGGTTTACTTGTATCGTACCCCATTTTATATCTTGTATATTATTATCCTGTTGTATCTAGAAGTTCCATCAACCAAACATGTATTTATTTTTGAGATAGAGACCAGTGATGTTATTCTTTCGACCTTAGAGTCGCGCGTTATATTTCTGTGGTTTTCTTGTGGGTTTGAGTTTCCTTTTGAGTTTTGATCCTCGCCCTTAGCGTTGTATATTATATTGCTTGTGTGGTTGTGACAGTCGATTGACGAAGAGCTAGCTCCCGCTTGGGGATGCCTTTTTATTGATTTCGTATACTATTCATGTTGTATCCCGTTTGGGGGCCAGTATTTACAAAGGAGACTCTGCCGAAATTTTCAGGAAGTGTTTGATGTTTTAAAAAAAAACACATAATTCTGCTTATGCTATTAAAACTACTTGATTTAAATTGGTTTTCCTTCACTCTACTACTTTTCTTGGTTTGGATCTCTGGGTTTTCGGCTTTCTTAGATTACGAACGCCTCGAGACGTTTCGTAGTTTAAGTGCCGGTCATGTTCCGTACTTTCGGGTCGTGACAAAGTTGGTATCAGAGCGTTAGGTTTTACCTTCGGAGCTTAGGATGACCCTTGGTTGATTGAATAGGTGACTAAAGTAGAGTGACGTACCGTGGGTATGTTCCGCGGCATACTTACGATACGCTACTCCACTTAATAAGCCTTAGGATGTAAATTTCTTTGTTCAGTATTATATTCATTCCTGATCTAGCTTCATCGGTACCGGTTACGGTTTGCTGCCACGATTACGGGCAAGGAGTGCTACGGTTAGAATTACGGTCAGCACAAGCTCATCACGAACGAGGACTGTCCAGGGCGTGATTTTGGCGACACACGATTGCGGAGATGTGTCTTTTTACTGTGTTTCGCGCCACGAGCGTTTGGCGGATCGCCTTTATGAGATTTCTCGGACGTGCCGATCAGTACCAGAGGATTGGGCCACCGACAGAGGCCAGCCAGATTTTGATGACCGTTGGTGTATTGCTTATTCATGATGGTCGAGGCACTGTTCAGCGTGCAGACGAGTGAGCCAGTAGTTGCTGCGAGTGACGAGATATCGTCCCATATGTTGGAGCTATTGCGGGACGAGTAGTACGAAGAGATGATAGAAGGTCTCTAGTCACCTGATGATGAATGACTAGGACAGATGGTTCGTTCGCCTATCCCGATGCGAGGTCATCAGATAGATTGATTCCAGCTAGAGATGACTTCACGCGGAGACGTTGAGAGTCGACAGAGACGATCGAATGTCAGAAACCTATTATTCCAAGTTTAAAGTAGTCGGAAAGACATGCAGGCAATTATATGGTCCCTCTAGAAGAATGAAACCCTAACTCGACTTAATGACCGTGTGAAAGCCTTTGAACCTTCGGGTTTGCGGCAGTTCTACGGCGCCATTAGTGAGGCTTGGGTTTGCCCTTCTACGGCTGGACCACCGATGCTGTGGTATGTACTCGATACTATTAAACTATGCCCAAGATGTTGAGCTCTTGGGGGATTATGAGGTTTTGACGACTCGATCGGATGGCTCGACTTAATTCGGATGCTAGGTGGTGAGATGCATTTCTTGGGATACTCCAGATACGAGGATAGTCATTGGAGCTCAGTCCATGCAGCCACGGCGAGACGAGTCCAGAGCAGTCGACATTAGAAAAATGGAGTAAGAGGTTCGTACAAGATCTGGATATGATGACGTTCCCCTCCGCCGACATCAGGGATGCGATACGTATGCCGAGGCATTGTACTTGGGTATACCTTCCAAAAGGAGTCGCGATGAGTATGCAGCCCTTCCGGAACGAGAACAGATCTAGTAAGGGACGATGACTCCCGGACAGCTCGGCAGAGACGAGATTTGGGAGAGATCCCGACAGGACCTTTCTGGAATGAATTACAAGAAGACCATGACCCAGGAGTGGTCATTGTTACGCACACCAGCAGGCCAGAGTTCATGATCATCGACGAGACGTCCCACTAGTGACCGCGACAGTTGGCCCGAGATTTTTAGAGGATGCGCTTGAGCGGTACTATTCCGCCATTATTGATTTCGATGTTTTGGGTGATTTATTCACATGATTTGATTTTGATGATTGAGGATTTACGATCTTTGCACAGTGTTGCACTTGATATCGTTTTCGTGCTTGGTTTCACATGTTTGTGATTTTACGGTTTTAGACATTCGAGTTGATTTTGTGCGTATATACGCACACGATTTGGTTTTTGCACGCGGTATAGTTCATATATGCTTGTAGTGCAGTGTTACGTATGTTGTGCATTTAGATGCACTGGACTTTGATTTCGATGGTGATGTTCGATATTTGTTTTGTGCACCTTGTGCACCTGATTTGATTTTGCGCAAGTTCGGCACTTGATATTGGATTTCATGATTTCGTGCACGATGGATGCACCTGATTTGGATTTTCGCGCATGTTTGGCGTATGTTTTGAAGTGTGATTTTGGTGCACACCAGATGCACTAAATCGAGATTTTTCGTGCATGTCAGATGCACCTGATTTTGCTGCCAGGCACGCATGTTGCCTACGACAGCTGTTTCGTGCACACCCGATGCACTTAGATCTTGTTTCTGTGCACTTTTATGGCATGTATATGGATTTTGATTTCCGTGCGCACCAGACGCACGTAGTATTCATACGCGTATTTGGGATTGATTTTTCCTATAGAGCAGTACGTTTTTATGATATTTGCTATGTGTTTTCGTACTGGGCAGGACTAGTCAGAGGGCAGTACTTGAATATATTTGGCATTCATTTCCTTCAGATATTTACATATATAGATTTGACATTTACATATATAGTTTCGAGTTATATCATATTGGTTTTGTATTGGATTTGACATTTGTGTCTTTACCGTGACTCCGATGATTGCGGGATGCTTGACGGAGTTTTGATTTTGAGTTATCTGCCCATTACTCATGCGCATGCATTGCGCTATGGTGCGTATTATGTACTTATGGTTTCGGAGCCCCGACGACTTGATGATTTTGCTTAGATGTTTTTGTATTTGGGGGGAGTTTTACTTTAAATTCGGGGACCGAATTTCTTTAAGGGGGGAAGATTGTAACGTTTTGAAAATCGTTTCGGTGAAATTTCGAAAAATCGGTAAAATAAGAGGGTTTTCTGTAAAAAGTCAAAATGCAAATATCTTTATTATAAAATTAAATATACATATTCTAGCTATGTAATTTCTAGTATTTGGTGTTTATTGAGCCACTGGTGAAATTTCAAATTTTCTGAAATTTTTTTATTTTATTATTATTTTAAGCCGTCACTAATATATTTAATTAGGGAAAATTACAAATTGGAATGAGTTGAAACAAATTTTTCGCATCATAAAACATTAAATAAAATTTTATCATGTGGTTTTTGAAATGAAATCGTTTGCTAAAACGGTTTAGAAAATATCGAAGAAAAAGGCTTTTTTCGGTGAAATTAGTGTTAATGGGAATTGGGGTAATACATTCATCTTTTTCCCTAACCCACACACCCACACCTCACCCTCTCTCCCCCTCCCCACATGGCCGGCCCCACCTTGACAGCCCCCCCTCTCTCTCTCTCCAATTACCTCACCTTTCAAAAGAAAAGAAAAGAAAAGAAAAAGGGAAATGAAAGAAAGTCAAAAGGGGGTGTAGACTTTGTCTTTTTCTCCCCATTTTTCTCCACCTCCCTCTCTCTCCTCCCCCCACTCCCTTGCTGGCCAAAAATTCCTGCACCAACAGCCCTTTTTCTCCCCCCCATTGTTCCATCTCTTTTGCTTCAAAAAATTCATCAATTACCCATCAAAAAAATCCCAAAATCTAAATCTAGTTCTTACCCATTTTAGTATAGCCTTAGATGCATGGATCTTGGTGCAAGGATTTCATTTTGGAGGTCTAGATTTCATGTTTGATCATGGATTTGTGAGGTATAAATTTTTTGCCCCATGGTTGTTTGTTGATTAGTTGCTTATATGATTTTGTTTATAAGTGTTAAATTGGTTGTTGTGGTTTGTGTGATGAAAATTCAAGAGAAGGGTTAAATTAAAGTTATGGTTGTGATAATTTATTCATGGTTGTGTGATGTATTTTAGCATCTTAACATATGCAAAACCTAATCTTGTAGCTAATTTGCAAATTGTTATATTTATATTTCCCAAATTGTGATAATTATGCTAAATTGCTAACTAGGTTTTAGAAATTTAATTAAAATGTGGGATTAAAATCTAGTTAGGGTTTTTAGCACATCATTAAGGTTTCCATGTGTAGTTTAACCATTTAATTTATGCAAAACCAAGCTTAATTGTTAAATTGTGAATTTTGCTTTAAAAATTGTTAAAATTGGTTGTTTTTGCAAACTTGAATTTTGGGTTAATGATAATTAGTGAGATTAAAAATATGGAAATGGTTTATATGACCTGGTTATGATACTTAGTGAATATTATGTCTATTAGTTGGGTTAAAACATCAAGTTTCGAATTAAAACGGTAATTAAGTGTTTTCTAGGTTTTGTGAAATAAATCGATTTGAGCAAATTTAAGGTTTTTATGAATTGCACCATATTTTCAATTAAATTCTAGTGCGTTATGAACGCGTGATTGGTATGTTGGGTTTTTCTCGATTGATTGACGTTTGTACATCGACATCGAGGGTTGGTTTGGCTATTTTGGCATGCGTAGGCGATAGGTTTTGACCTATGCGTGATACGCGTGCCGATTTGATTTTCGTGTGCCGTTTCGATTTCGAATTTGGTTTTAATGCGATACGATGCGTTATGATATGTAGTTACCCCATGTGGACTTCGAGACGACAAGCAAGCACGTGGCGACATCGGCACCGCGCGGGCGAGGACCAGGTGAGTAGATTTATATCTACGGGAAGAAGTCGGGTGGATGGCGTATAGCACCCCCGCAGTCCGTGGTGGTGTATACGGATGCGTATACACACCAACAATTATTATATGTTATTTGAGATTAATAACGATGTTTAGGATGGATATTGGTGTGTTGGATTATTTTAGTGTTGCGAACCCTAGGGTAGTGTTGCACTACACATACATACTTGCATACATTCCTATTTGTATGTGCTCATGGGATTCTTTGTAGTTATGTGTTCACATGGGTATGGGACTATGTGTTCACATACGGATTTGAGGATGATACTTGGGATTGAGCTGAGTCGATGAGATTTGTTTTGTGGTTGTGATATCGGTGATATGACAGGATTCGTACTTGAGGTACGTCCTGGGGTTATAGCGGATCTTGGGGCGGCGATACGGGTGAATAGCATTATAAATAAAATGGTCGACATGTGATCATGATATGAGGCATGATATGCTAGGATATTGATATTAGGCCGTATCGGGCGATGTATACCCCTTGATGATGGTATGTGCTGACGATATCGGTTTGTACGAGATTGTCGATCAGAAGTCAGATCATGAGTATATTGAGGATATTAGTATTGTACTAGACATAGGTCAGTACCCTAGACTATGATCTTGGATAAAGAGGATACCAGAGGAATAGTGTGAGGAATATGATATTGACCCGTACCCAGATTTGGGGATGCCGTACGACGGATTTACGTACGAGCTATATCTTGATGATTGATCCGCACTCTTGACTTGGGATGTCTGATGATAGATATGGTATCGGATATGATATTATTGAGGCGGGATCACCGACTAATATATATACAGGTATGTATATGGATCGACTCAGCTGTTAGGCGGTTTCCTTACCTGTAGTCCAGCTTGTTAGCTTAGCCCTTTAGTTTAGTTTAGTTGTTAGATTAGATTTGATTCTTACCTATTTCAAAAACTAACGAATCGTGGGTATTTTAAAGGACAGCCCAAGGGATCCTACGGATATTTCAAAAGACGTATCTTTTCATAAAAACATCGTAGCCCCTATTTTCAAAACCCCATGATTCGGGTTATTTCAAAAGGCACAATTTGTAGGACTTATATTAGATTAATGCAGATTAGTTATAGTTGCGTCTAGTTTTCAGCACCCGCTCATTATTGTAGTTCGCTTCGCATCGCATGCTTATATTATGTTTCCTACTCCATTATTGATATCATGCTGTTAGGACACCAGCACCATTACCGATGATGCGTATGTACCACGTACACTTACTTGCCGGCTCATACACATCTTCATCGGTAATTGCCATGTCACGTACACCTTAGAAAATATTATTGCTTGACATAGCCTGTTAGCTAATAGTTTAGACATGATATTAGTGTACTTGCCTCATATGTTAGTTTAGACATTGTAGTTATTACCTGCTACTTCATGCATACTGGTATTCATTGTTATGCCGCATTCATGGATTCTCATGCATATATTCACTATTTTAAGTGTTATTGAGGTTTTGGATTCGGATTTCCATGAGATTTTCTGGATTTGGAGGAAAACCGCAAAAACATAAATAAACCTTTTCTCCCTTTTAAAATTAAAAAGTGCGGTTTTCCCATGATGTATGAGTCGTCCACCATGAGTTTGCTGATGGATTTCGAGACCCGATTCGAGGAGACGGATGAACCGTTTCGGGTACATGGTGGACCCGGTAAGGTACCCCGGGGCAAGAAGCGCGTGATGATGACGATGTGAGCCTGGCAGGGGAGCACTACCTACCGGTGATTTTACCCGATGCGTCGGATATCCGGAGGATACCGTCGTGGTCTTGAGATGGATGGTAGGGGCCGGTCTGGACTGACGGCGCCCTAGATATTGTGATTGAGACATTGAGATTTCGAGATATTGAGGTACAAAGACTGTGATACAGAGATATCGAGATATTGGGATTACGTTTTGTGCCGATGCTAGACACTGTTTTATGCTGATTTCATTATGATACCTCATTTTAAAAATGCAAAGGAAATCTCACTAAATTATGAAAACGGTTCTTCATTTACATGTGTTCTGCTTTCATGCATTCATACCTCATTCATATGATATATTGCTACTTGAGGCACTGACACGGGCACATGAGATTACACTCGGGTTAGATATTTACCCTAGCCTTGTTATAGGCTACGTGTTATTCATATATTTGAGGATATATTATGATCATTGACCTAGGTTGCGTTATTTATGCGATTTCTGTGCGTAGATATTTTTCTATTCACGAGTTGGCAACTTACCCCCGTTGTGCCCCAGTTTCTTGCAGGTTTGCCGTACAGGTTTCTTTACGGCTTGCGGGCATAGTTTCCTTATGGTGATTTGCTAGTAGGTGGGTTTACTTGTATCGTACCCCCATTTTATATCTTGTATATTATTATCCTGTTGTATCTAGAAGTTCCATCAGCCAAACATGTATTTATTTTTGAGATAGAGACCAGTGATGTTATTCTTTCGACCTTAGAGTCACGCGTTATATTTCTGTGGTTTTCTTGTGGGTTTGAGTTTCCTTTTGAGTTTTGATCCTCGCCCTTGGCGTTGTATATTATATTGCTTGTGTGGTTGTGACCGTCGATTGACGAAGAGCTAGCTCCCGCTTGGGGATGCCTTTTTATTGATTTCGTATACTATTCATGTTGTATCCCGTTTGGGGGCCAGTATTTACAAAGGAGACTCTGCCGAAATTTTCAGGAAGTATTTGATGTTTTAAAAAAAAACGCATAATTCGGCTTATGCTATTAAAACTACTTGATTTAAATTGGTTTTCCTTCACTCTACTACTTTTCTTGGTTTGGATCTCTGGGTTTTCGGCTTTCTTAGATTACGAACGCCTCGAGACGTTTCGTAGTTTAAGTGCCGGTCATGTTCCGTACTTTCGGGTCGTGACACTTACTTAGTCTTTTCTCTCCGATATGACCAAGTCTACAATGCCACAAGTAGGATTCATTCGTATCTGAATTCTTCCTCTTGCGTGTGTTTTGTACATTGAGAACTGTATTCTGATTTAGAACGTAGATACCATTACACAGTGTACCTTCTGCAACCAGTACCTTATGAAGGTAGATGTTCATGATATTTCTATCAAGAACAAAGTTATATCCATCTTTATCAAGTAAAGAAACTGATATGATGTTGCAAACCATGGAAGGTACATAGTAGCAATCGTTCAAAATCATAGTTTGGCAACACTAGGTGATATTCACCGACGGCTGCAGCATTAACTTGTGCTCCGTTCGCTACTCTGAGCGACATATCACCAGGTACAACTCTCCTACTTTTTATCAGTCCCTGCAATAGATTACAGATATGAGATCCTGATCTGGTATCAAGTACCCAGGAGGTAGGGCTGACCGTAAAGCAGTTCTCAATTACAAGAACACCTGAAGTAGATGCAAAACCATGCTTCTTCTTCAACCGGGTATCCTTGGAATCCATACAATCCTCTTTCCCTTGCTCATACTTATGACTGTTGTCGTAAGTTAGAGCCAAACCAACGTTCCCCAGCCCCGAATAAGAATTCGGATCGGTCAAGCGATACATTTTATTATCTTGATTAGGGCGTGAAAAGGTTGCTACCTGGAGAGAGAGAAAAGAAACACTCAGCGTGCGCTCTTGCAAGATTAGATTGGTTTATTGATTTATCTAACCAGGATGGCTCCCACTGTTTCCTCAAATTCTTCTTCAAACCTTAAAAGAAGAACTAGTCAGGATTAATCGCACGTCACAATACTTGCTTAACCTTTCAGCCAGGCTGGTGTTGGTACTTCGAGGGAGGTTTTCCAACGCTTTCGCGAAGTTCCTTAATTAAATAACCTCTTTTCCCTGGAGGCGTAGCCCCGCTAACACCTTTCTAGACACCTACTTGGTTTATAGCATTGATTGTTAAGTGAAATATTCTCCCAAGAGTAATCCAACTCATCAGTGGGATCGAGATCCAACTATCATTGTGCGATGACCTAGATGGAATCCACTCTAGTCACCACACTCCAGAAGGTATGCTAAATCTGCAAGTTTCAGTTTCTTTAGAAACTCCCGATGTGGTTTTTGCCCATAACGGTTTATGACCTTGACTAGGTCAACAAACCATAAACCGCCAGTCAAGTTCTACCCGTCATAATCTTGATTGCATTAAACCCACCCGTACGTGCCCTTGACTAGGTCAACAAGGCCGCACAACTGTTCTAACCAATCACATTTGACAATGCACAGAAAAATATCACTTAGCTACCGTTCACTACGCCTTGACTAGGTCAACAAACACAGCACGAATACTAAATAATACCAATCTGAAATGACGGAGGGCTACGGCTGGGTTTTTGGTGAAAAACCCGTTAACGTAATGAACTTGATATAGTTGAAGGAACATGATTGCCCTTTTTTGAAAATATAGTGGCGAAAACTTTTGCTAAAGAGGTCACTCCCTGTGAAGGGATCTCGGCTCTTTCCTCGTCGAATGAGGTGCAGGATATTCCAAACTGAATACCTCGATGCAAAGTAAGAATAATCGACTACAGTGAAGTTATTACCCTGACGCAAACTTTTTGTCCAAGGGGTCACTCCCGATGAAGGGATCTCGGCCCTTGCCTCGTCGCCTAAGGTGCTGGGCATTCATAACCGAATACCTCTATGCAAAACAAAAGAGAGCGTCCTTGCAATAACAGCTTTTTGAAAAATTGTTCCAACAACCTTCTTTTTAGGTTTGTTTTCTTGCATTAATTTAATGTGTCCCATCAATTAATCCTACCATTGCAGAAAACAACCAAAATATGACGTACGCTTATGCCATCCGCATTCGCCACGGGACCCTGTCATTACCCGTCAGGTTACTTAACTAACGACAGAACGGGGGCTGGACTAGTGCGGATGCAAAACATAAGCAACGCCTAAATAGATATCATATAGATACATATACACATTCGTCAGATGCAATGATAGCCATTCCAGATCACAGATGAACACATTGGATATACTAGGAATCCGCATTCCGTACGAGCCTGTAACGAAGAGCGGATTACACGGTCGCGATGAATTGCCAAGACCCCACCCTAGACCCCTACGGGTGCGGCAAACTACCCGCCAAGTACCCGAAGAGAAGCAACCTCCCTCAACACCGTGAGTAGGCCACTCGGCACTTCGAGGTACCCGGTAGTTTGTGCACCCCACCTTGGGTCTATACTAGGAGCAAAAACAGTAAAAGAAATTATACAATGACGGCTACAACCCTATCCCGGTTGTGCGTCCATATAAATAATATTACATCAATTACAAATTACATGAATTGAAAGAAAAGAAAAACTCTTATCTCACAACCCCCCGGCTATTCATCCGCGACAATCCAATGAATTCATATACACATACCATCAACATTACAGATCACAGATATGTATAACCCTCACTAATCGACGTATAGCGATTAGCAGACGTTCAATACATATATCACATCACAGATATAACCCGTTAGCTTAAGTCTTTAGAAGTTCGATCAAAATACGGATTTTGAAAACCCCAAAAACAAATTTTGCTTTCTGGAAAATCTGGGCAGAAAAATCATATTCCAAAAATCCCAAAACACTCCCAGAAATACATTGCACCAAAACCGATCCACAGCCGAGTCAACTCGGCCGCGGATCTGCGGCAAAAAGCTCTTCTTGCCGCATTTCCGCGGTGAGTTGGTCGGTTCAGTCGATCGTTTTTCTGCACTGTTCACTGAAAACCCTGAGCCGATTTTAGGTACATGTCAAATAATTTTTACAACAGTTTAAAAATCGACAGAAAGTTCAAGTTCCGGGCATGTTTCATAACTTTTTCTCCGATCGAACTTCTAGTTACTTTGCTAACATGTTAGATATTGTTTAGCTAGGCTCTGATACCACTGTTAGGTCCACGTTACCCACCACGGTCCTTTCGGGGAGGCGGAATACGTAAAACGAAAATTTTCCCTAGCTAGGTAACATGGACCGTTTCATGAAGGATCGTTGCTAAACAAAAACTAACAAATATTCTACAAGTGCTAACTACTATGTAGAATGGCTATACCTTGGTCTTGAACTCCTTCTCTTCTTGTTGTGGTTCTTCCTTTTTCTTGTTCCTCGTAGTCGCTTGAACGGATCCTCCTTGTCGTCTCCTCTTTGCCATAGATGGATCCACCCGAGGGTCTCGAAATTGGGCTCTTATCTCAACCTAGAGATGACTAAGGTGTTTGGTTTGCTAAACCTAATACCATAGATTGAGTAGAGAAGAGTGGTGGTGGTTTTGTCTCAAAGGTTCATGATTTCCAACTCATGGAACACTTGAACCTTGAGAGAGGCAGAGGAAGATGGAGAGCTTTCTTTCTAGGAGAGAGAAAGAGAATGATAGAATGAGCTCTCATAATCCAACCTTTCTCACAAAAGTGAGAATAATGATAATAATAATAATAATTAAGTATATGGTGATGGTTAGTTTCAATGACCATTATCATTTCATGCTATCATGGCATTTTGCAAACAACAAGCAAGCAAAAGTCATACCCATGAAATGATGATGGTCAACAAGTTCAAAATGGTCAACCGGTCAACAAAGTCAACAAGTCAACAAAAGTCAAACTTTCAACTCAACCATGGCACAATAATACTTAATTAATATTATTAATCATATATCATATTCTCATTAGGGTTTAAAGAAAAGTCAACGGTCAACAAGTCAACCAAACCCAAATAGTCAACGACCCTAATGAGAATCCTCTACCTCTGTTAACTGTGTATACACACCCGCATCCGTGCTCCAAGGAACACGAATACACTGAGACAAAACCAATCCCAAAACAATTACTAGGATCTGGCTTAAACCAAAGCCCGCTAGTAACTACTGTCCGGACACCAAACGTGTACAAGTGCGCGGATGTGAACGAACCCCGTCGCAAAACCATGCAACCCCTACTCTTTTTTGCCCAAAGGCGAGTAACCCTCTGTGTGGGACTCTAAAGGCTCGACACTACGCTGGAAGTGGGTTTAACCACAGGCCGCAAGCGGTACTAGCTGTACGTAACGGTCCCCAGGTAGATGCCGATAAGAAGACTGATGAGGCGAACCCATCGAACTCCTACTGAGCCTGAATATGACAATCTCCGTACAGTCCGGTCTGTTCGTCTGAGAATATCGCATGGCAGGCCTAGTGGGGCGGTAAACGTCAGTCCCCTAATAGCGGTACAAGTCGTGTCGGAGTGTAGCCCAAAACACCCTGAGAATCAACTGGAAAACCTACCAGCAATTCTCGCTTGCCCTGGCTAGGGACTTTGTGTAATGGCTCTCCTAGACACAGCGCGATATCAATCCCCAATACCGGGAGAGACGAATCCTGTCTAACCGTCACTGCCTCCAAGTGCTTCGGGACTGCACCCAACTACTACCTGTTTGCATGACTCAGTAGAGCCGTGTTAGGGTAGTAATCTAAGAACAGTGGGAACACACTCGAGGCGAAGTGACAGTGTCAAGTCAGCGGACTAAGCTGTACTCATGTCACCTGGGAACTGTTAACTGACGATAGGTATAATACCAACCAACAGTTCCCGATGAGTCCTGTCCAGTGTACTCGTAACCTAATGAGCACCTGCATACTATCTCCAGTACGACGTACTGATGGATGTGGGACATACCATCTCCCCTGCTGGGAAGAGAAGCGTATGCACCAGTCTACTCCGGAGTATCGATGCCCTGTCTCGATAATCCTACGACTTGGGACCTAAATAAGGATGTGATTATAGACTACCCAGCCCCCACTAGTGTGATCGCCATCACAACGCCGGTAGTCAAGCAAAAATCCTAAGGGCTCTACCAATATGTTTTTAGCGATATGTTAAAAGAAACATATACACATATTAAGATAGAAACAAACCAAGTAGCATACTACTATATCGAGCAAGACTGTCGTAAAACCATATATATGTCCCAAGCCTCCAAAATGTATTATACAAACCAGTACTATACAATAATGGCCTCTAGGGCATACATATCTAACATCAATAAAGCGAGCTTATATTAGTTAATTTAACGTAATATATCTCATATATAATTATACATTAGATTTTCGAATCAACACTTGATCCGATAATCCTTTTATATTACATATAACCGACTAATATAACATGTAACCTTTCATCGAATCAACACTTGATCCAATGACCCGACTATATCACATATACCCGGCCGATATCACATATCGCGAGAATAGAATACAGTATCTCATATCGTATTATTCTCGGTCCTGCACATATCATATATGTGCTCCTACTCCGTTTTGCCTGAGCCAGGAAACCTCTGTGTAGGACTCGAAAGAATCATCAATACGCCGGCAGTAGGTGATGATCAAACACCCACAAGCTGCAAACGGTCAGCTAAATGTAACAGCCACCCAGGTATTTGAGCCATCTGAAGATCAACAAGCAAGCATGTACATTCTCCTGTGAATCCAACCAGTAACACTCCAGTACAGTCCGGCCTCTTCGTCTGATATGTCTCATATCTAGTTTAGGGGTGGTTAACGTCAGACCCCAGTAACCGATAAGTCGTGTCGATATGAGGTCCATAACAGTTCAAAAATCTACTGATAACACTTACAAGTAAATCTCAGCAACCCTGGCCAGGGATTTCCCGTTATAGCCAATCGAACACAGCGCAACATCAACTCCTAATACCGGGAGAGACGAAACTCCTCCTATCGCTCATTGCCTCCATGTGATTCGGGACTGTACCCAAAAGCCACCATTTTGCACGTTCTCTTGAACGTGGTAAGGTGGAAATCAAAGCACAGTGGGAATCACACAAGACTCTATGACGATCTCGGGTCTACAGACTAATCTGTACCAGTGTCACCAGAGAACTGCCATCTGACGTGAGGTATAATACCATGTGGGAGTTCTCGGCGAGTCCGTTCAGTGTACCCAGTCTCCACTGAGCACCCGTATACTGTTTATGATGTCAAACACCAATGGATATGGGATCATCCATCGCCCATCTACATGGGTCGAGAAGCTATACGCTAGTCTACTCTGGTATATCGATGCCCTGTCTCGAAACACCTACGACTAGGAACATTTGAAGGATGTACTTAGAGACTACACTGTCCCCACTAGTATGATCAGCATTATAGTCCTGGTAGTCAAGTACTCATCATAAGGGCTTTATCAACATATAACATAGAGACAATCAGAGTACATGTTAAGATAAAGAGCAACCAGATAGCATACTATCATGTCGAGCAAGAAAGTCCTCCATATATATGTCCAATCATTCATTACAATATACATCATATGTACAGTAATGGCCTCTAGGGCATACATATCACTAACATATTGCTCATCATCCTTTCCTTGAATACCCACTTGCAGCCAATAACCCTTTTTCCTTTCGGTAGCTCAATCAACTTTCACGTGTCGTTCTTTCGAAGTGACTCCATCTCCTTTGACATCACAAAAACCCATCGATCCATATCTTCTTACTCAATGACATCCTGATAATTACTGGGATCTCTGCTTTTAGTGACTAAAGAAAGTGTGAGCATATCTTTGAAACCATACCTTACTGGTGCCTTATGTGGACGTGCTGATCTCCTTATTGCCATTATTTGTCGGTCCTGATAGGGTTGGTTCTCTTTGTCTGTCTTTTTATTCTTCTCGTCCACCTCTGCATCAATAGGCTAAAATTGTGCTTCAGTATCCGTATCTTTATGAGTGTCAGAAAACTCCAGCTCCACCGGATTATCGTCTCCTGATGCTCCACCTTCCGCCTTATTTTCTTCAAGCACGTTTTTCAACATGGATTTCTCATCGATGTTCACATCTCAACTAGTGAATGCCCTTCTGTTTTTGAATCCCATAACTTGTAGCCTTTGACTCCATGTCTGAATCCCAAGATAACGCACATTTTTGACTTTGACTCCAGCTTAGTCCTATCCTTCTGATTCACGAATGAGTAAGCAGGGCACCCAAATACTCATAACGAATCATAACTGACTGGATCTCCTCTCATTATTTCTTCGGGGATCTGAAGATCTATGGCAGTAGATGAGGACCTGTTAACCAAATAACAAGCATTATTTACCGCCTCTATACAGAAGTTCTCAGAAAGACCTGATTGCAGCTGCATACTTCTGGCTCTCTCTAGTAGTGTCCTGTTCATGCGCTTCGCTATGCTATTTTTCTTTGAGAGTACTGGAACTTTCCATTACCTTTGTATACCCTGTTCTTTATAGAAGTCTTGAAACTCCATCGAAATATATTCACCTCGATTATCTTTCCGCATGTACTTCCATGATCGCCCCTTTTGCGTCTCTATGGCCGTTTTCCATTCCTTAAATATGGCAAACACCTGTGACTTGTGTTTGAGGAAATAGACCAATACCTTCATGAAAAGTCACCAATGAAAGTGACAGTATATGGTACCTCCCTTTGATAAAATCGGTGATGGCCCCATATGTCTGAGTGTATATAGTCGAGAAGTCATTCGGTCTTGTGCACGGCTTGCTTGAAGCAAACTTTATGTTGCTTCCCCATCGTGCAATATTTGTAGAAGTCCAGCTTGCACGTGGTAATCCCTTTAAGAAACTCTCTTCTTTGAAACTCACAAAGACCCCTCTCACTCATATGGACAAGACGCATATGCCACAGTATTATGGTATCCTCTACCTGTTTCTCTGTAGCCACGGCTGCACCACCAGTAATCGTGCTGTCGTCCAAACGATACAAGTTCTTCAGTCGTTGTCCCTTCATGACCACTGGGGCACCCCTGAAAACCTTTAGCACTCTATCTTGACCTACAAACTTGCACCCTGTTGCATCCAATGCTCTTAGAGAAATTAGATTCTTCTTTAATTCTGGAATGTGTCTCACATTCACAATTGTTCGCACCATACCATCAAACATGGGAAGTTTGATGTTCCCTTTACTAATAGCCTTGCACGTTGCATTGTTCTTATGAGAACACTGCTACCATTGAACTCCTTATAGTGTCAGACAACTCCTTTTTAGTACACATATGATATGAACATCCGGAGTCAAGTATCCAAGCATCAGAATTTTCCTCCTTCCTGGTATGTACTATGAGTACATCATACAATGCTTCTATCGCAACAATGACTTGATCTGAACTGCTTGTACTAGCTCCTTTACCCCTCTTCTCCAACCACTGTTTGTACTTTTAGCATTGCTTTTTCCCACGCCCTGGTTGTTTTCAAAAGAAGCACGGTTCGCCTTCTTGCCCTGATGATTTAGATTTCCCTTATTGCTCTTGCCTCCGTATCTTGTCATCGACCTTCCCCTTTCACTGGCAAACAACCCTGATGACTCCTCTGATGGATTTGATTTCTTCATAATCTCATTATTGAGAAGCGTAGCGGTAACCTTCTCCATCTCAAGAGTCTCCTTCCCATAGAGAATTGTTGTTACCAAGTGTTCATAAGATATTGGAAGCGAAGAAAGGAGCAAAAGCGCTTAGTCTTCCTCCCCTAACTTTATCTCAAGGCATAGAAGATCACTGACCATCTTATTGAAGCTATTCAAGTGGTGATGAATTGGAGTACCTTTCATCATGCGTAGACTGTAAAGCTGCTTCTTTAAATACAACTTATTAGACAAAGACTTTGTCATATACAAGCTCTCTAGTTTCAGCCATAAACTTGCCGCAGATGTCTCTTTCATAACGCTGTATATCACGTTGTCCGCCAGAAAAATCTCTATGATGCACTCTGTCCTCTTATCCATGTCTTTCCATGCATCATCTGCCATGTCGGTAGGTTTTTTATCGCTAAGAACTTTAAACAGCTCTTCTTTTACAAGAAGTGCCTTAACCTTTCTCTGCCACATCGAGAAGTTCTCTTTGGCATTAAATTTCTCTACCTTGAACTTGGTGCTATTGACCTTGTTATTCATCATCTTTAATTCCGAAGCAGAAAACCTTTCCTCAGATCTTTATGAACCAATATCTTCATAATCACAATCTAAGAAGATGGAGAGCGTACACAAGCGTCATCACCCACCGTAGACATAGATTGTAAAACCAAATAACATGGCTCTGATACTAGTTGTTGGTGGCATGCAGCGGAAAACCTTATGGATCCTGAGATTCTTTTTAATGAGTAACAACTAGAATAAAGCAAAATCAAATAGCAACACAAGAGATTTAATGTGGAAAACCCAAACGGAAAAAACCACGGGGATAGGAGAGAATATTTTATTATAACTTTTGAGAAAACTTTACAGAAAATTATAAACCCTCTCTTTCAAGAACTCTAATGAGATCCACCTTCTTCTCTCTTGAAGTTCTCCTTAATGGCCTTCTTGATCTCTTATGGAGCCGTCTTTGTGTCTCCCTTAAACCTTATGATCAAGCCCCCTTTTAAAACTTAATCCTAGCATCTTATTTATACTCAAAACAAATCTGAGTTATAATAGAATTTTCTTATTTAACGAAACTGCTCTGTTCGACCCGAAAAACCTTTGAGCCGGCTCAAAATAACTATATGCCGTCTTATACGAACAGGAAGAATCGCTAATTACAGGCATGTTGTGAGATGTCTTAAAGTTACCTTGAGCTGTCTCTGCTGGGACTTGGTGCTAGTGTCACTACACAAGTGGACCACGGCGGAATGATGAACAAAAATTTCAATTAATATAACACCAAGCTCCGATCCCAAAATCATTCAAATGTTAGTAGTAAACAAAAGCAAGAAAGCAAGAGTCAAGTTTAGGGGGCTACAACCTTTGTAGCATGTCCACCCAATCGTGGAAGACCCGAGCAAGACTCCGTCGCCGTAGGAACGAGCTTGCAAGACAATCTCCCCACCGAAGATGATCCATATCGAGAAAACCCTAACTCAAGCTTCATCTCCACCAAAAGAATAACTTTATGAAGAAACTTGATATCATATATTTCTAGAATATGATATCAAGTGATGCAGTAATATCACTCACATTTTATCTCTTATTTTGAGCTCTCAAGATTTCTCAAGAGCAAGAAGGAGAGGAGAGAGAATGGGCATGAGAGAATGGAGTGAGGAGAGAGAATGAAGCATACTAGAATAGTATATGAATTTGCAATAAAATAATTGCCATCCCTCCAAGCCCATACCTCTCTTTACACTGCATTTTCTTTTTCTTTTCTATTAAAAGAAAAGGAAATGAGGTGTCTCCTTCAAGATGTATTTTGTGTATTAACTACACAATACATCCCCGTATATGTATCGTATACATATATACGTATTCGTATAAAAATACGAATAGAAAATGAGAGAGAAATTGAAAGTGAACATAAAACTAGAATATATATCAATATATGCATACATACATATATGTGTATATACATACATACATACATACATACATATGCGTGTGTGTATATTATTAAATCAATACTTGATTTAATAATCCGGCTTAAACATAAGACGGCTGGTATCATTAAACGTCCAATTAAGGTACATGTATCCAATACACGTATTTAATCGAACTCCCGCACATATCGATATACGTGCACTACATCATTTCTCCTGAGCGTGAAAAACCTCTACGTGAGACTCTAAAGACTCATTCAATATGATAGCAGTAGGTTATGATCATATCCGATCGATCTGAAACACTCTCAGATCAATCCCCTCATGGGAAAACCCACAAGCATGTCAGTGGCACTAACTGTATGTAACGGCCACCCAGATATTAGTCAAAAGAAAGATCGACAAGCAAGTTCATTCGAATGCAATCAGAGCATATCAATGAAAGTCGTTGTACAGTCCGGTCTATTCATCAGAAAGTGTCGTATATCGGGTCTGGGGGTGGAAAATGTCAAACCCCCGATAACCCGATAAGTCGTGCTGATGTAAAACTCATAGCCACTTAAGATACAACTGATAACACTTATCAGTTTATCTCAACAGTCTAAGCCTAGGACTTCTGTTTATCGTCAATCAATCATAGCGCAACATCAACTCCCTATACCGGGAGAGATGAATCCCTTCGAGTGCTCACTGCCTCCATATGATTTTGGATTGTACCCACCAAAAAGCTGTTCGCATGATCTAGTAGAGCCGTGGTAGGGTAGTAATCAACATACAGTGGGAATACACACAAGATACTGTGGACATCTCAAGTCAAAAGACTACCCTATACTCATGTCACCAGAGAGCCGCTATCTGACAATTGGTATAATACCATCTAGAATTTCTCGGTGAGTCCGTCCAGTGTAACTTATTCTCCAATGAGAACATGTATACAATCTTTTGTGTCAAACACTAATGGTTATAGGATCAACTATCACCCCGGTTGGGGTCAAGAAACATATACACTAGTCAAAACTGGAGTACCGATGCCCAGTCTCGATACTCTTACGACTAGGGACATTTAAGGATGTGATTATGAACTACCCAGGCCTTACAGTATAATCCCTATCATAATCCTAGTAGTCAATCAAAAATGCTATAGGCTTTATCATCATGTATTAGCGATACGTGATAAAGAGTAAAACGTTTACACATGAACAATAAAAATAAACCAGATAGCATACTATCATCTCGAGCAAGACTGTTCTATCCGTATAGGTCCTTCCAAAATTACAATAATTGCCTTGAGGGCACCTATATCCAACCATCTCCCACTTGCACTTAAGGCCAATTATTGCGGTATCGCATACTCACAATCATTGTGGTATCACATACCCAACTTCTCTACTAACAGTTTCGTAAACTGTGTTTGAGAAATAGCCTAAGTAAGTAGATCCGATACAATATTTCTAACTTCATTTCTCTATATCTGAACTTCACGGAGATCAACTATCTTCCGAATCAAGCGATACCTGCTTTAGAATTTGTCCGGATAGATGATGGGACCAAGTTCATAAATGAACATATTTATCCAACATCTTGGGCTGTATCCTCTGCTGAGTCATAATAAGTATCGAGCGCTATGTCTACCTCAGTATCCTGCTTGAATCCCTTTCCAATATAAAACTCCTCAAAAGAAGGCAAACTTATAACTCGTGAAAGACACTCTGTCATCCATGTCATCTTGGAAGTTGGAATCGGTAACCGCCTCCTGTAGGAGGTTGCCATTACCATACACTTAGAACATCGTCATATGTTCTTCACTGCTTTTCTTTATTTCACTAGGATTGGATTGATATCTGCTTACTACATTAAGTGCATAAGCTATATCTGGTATGATACATGACATCGCATGATTGACCCAACTGCCGAAACAAGTGGAATGTAATTCATGCTAGTCCATCTCCTCATCAGTCTAGAAGACATCTCTTTAGAGAAGGTGACTCCATATTATGCGGGTATACTACCGCACTAGGAGTTGTCCATTGTAAACCCCTTTAGAATGGTGTCAGAGTACCCGGATTAGGACGATCCTAAAATCCATCTAGATCTATCTCTATAGATATAGTCACCAGAATGATATGTTACCCAGATCCTTTATGGAGAAAAATCTGTGACAACCATAGTTTGACTGAATTATAGCATAAGAACATCATTTTCTACCAGGAAGAGGTCATCCACATACAATATGAGGAATATGATAGTACTCCATACATTTTTCTTACAAATACCATGTTCATCTATCATTTTGATGAAGTCAACACTTTTACCGTAATATCAAATTAGATGATCCATCTCCGAGATGCCTGCTTTAGTCTATAAATAAACTTAAGCTATTTGCACACGTTCCGCTGCTCCTACTGACTATAATATCTCTCTGGCAGAGTCATATAAACGTACACTTCTAAATTACTATTTAGAAAGAAGTTATAGTCATCCACCTGCCAGATCACATAGTCATGAAAAGCAGCAGTAGCAAGTAATATCCATATGTATTTCAGCACAGACACTGAAATAAAAGTTTCATCACAATCCACACATGGTATTCGATAAAAACCTTTTACTGCAGGTCTAGCTTTATTAGGTTAATACCTTTCCATCTGCACTGATCCTTAAAAGTTTTACTTGCTCCTAATGGGTTTTACTCCTTCAGGAGCATCCAACAAAGTGTATAATTTGTTGAAGTGCGTAGAGTCTAACTTGGATTGCATCCAGCTATCAGTCGGAAGTCACTACTTCTTATGGCCAGCTAATAACTAGTAGGGTCATTATCACCATGATGCAAATCTCTCTATCACCGTCAACGAGAAAACCGTAGTACCTCTCAGGTGGCTGAGGTTACCTACTAGATCTGTGGAGCGGCCAAGGTTTGCCGGGCCCAATTGAATCTCCAGGTTCTACTAAATTTTCAGTATCCATTTGTGGTTCTGGAATCTGTTCTAGTTCTACCATACTCCCACTAATTCCTTTTGCAAGAAATTCATTTTCTAAAAAGGTTGCGAGTCAAGAACAAAACAACTTTTGATCCTGAAAATGGCAGAAGTTAAACCCTTGCGAAAGGTTGGGATAATCCACAAATTGCTCATTACCGAAACGTGTCTTGAGTTTGTCCGGATTCTGCTTTCAGCATAAGTCGGATAACTTTGTATCTTAACAACCTTAAGATATGTACTCATGCTATATCACATATAGAATCTCAAGCACTAATTTAGATGGAACCATATTCAATTGTTATGCAGTTGTTTCCAGTGCATATCCCAAAACAAAAGAGGTAACTCAACAATACTCATCATAGGACGCACCATATCCAATAGGGTGCGATTCATCCTATCCGATAAAACTATGGTATATACGGAGGAGTAATCTGATAGAGAATCAAATTCTCAATTAGACAACTACGGAATACCGAGCATAAGTATCCACATCTTCGATCACTTCGAAGAACCTTGATACTTCCAACGTCCGGTTCTCTACTTTATTCTTACACTATATGAACTTCTCAAAATCTTTGGACTTTACATTTCAACAAGAATGCGTTTCTAAAACTAGAGAACTCATGGGTAAACGGAATGAAGTTTGAGTATCAACCCCTTATCCCTAAGGACATTGAACCACATAAATTACTTTGTATAAGTCTTATGAGTACACTAACTAAAACTCTGTGTGTTGTAAGTTGAGAACTATATTTTGGTCAAGAATATCTATACCGTAATTCTATGCACCTTATCCAATCAACAATTGATGAAGGTAAATTTCCGGAATATAATTTTTCAAAATTTATATCTTTCTTTATCAAATAAAGAGTTGGATGTATCATTTTTAAATGTTGGCGCATTAAAACGGTTATTCAAAACCAAAAGTTTGCCACTATGAAAAACCAGATGATTTTCCCCAATAGCAACATTTGCTCCGATTTCTGATATTGAGAATCAAATCACCCTATCCCAATACTCTACTCCTTCTCAACATATATAACACCTTACAAATGTGAGATTCTAATATGGTAACCATATACCCAGGAGTTAGAGTTAATTGAGAAACAGTTTTCAATGACAACCACATATGAAAATTGAAACATAAAAAATGTTTCAAGAGGGTGGTCGAGTATTCCTCGGAATGTCTCTTCTGCTGCCCAGGATCATGACAGTAGTTGCAATATCCTTTCCTTCAATTCAACCTTTTATATGTCTCTATATCTTACCTTCTGTACACCATACTTAGTTTAGTTGGTTTTCTTCCTTTCCTACATTTCAGTACCAGCCTAAGATTTGGAAGAAAACTATCGAACAAGCGTAACTGGTGTACTCTCTTTATTCAAGGAGCACTCAATATGATAGAATGTGAGGGGGAGAGACAAAAAAAACCTTACAATTCAATTTTTCCAGAAACAGTGGCCATTCTCGAACTGAAACAATTTCTTCAAGTTCGTATATAACTTTACATGATGGCCTTTCCAAGTAAAATGGATCTCTGAATCTGATACAGAGGGTTCTGGAGGAGGCAAATGGGAAGAAAGCGGGAAGGACATATGCTAATTTTTCGTGAGTTAGGATAATCATGAAATTCCAAAGCCAAAGATTGTAAAAAGGTTCGGTTAATTTGTTTTTACGAGTTTTAGTTTAATATCAGTCATGGTCGCTGCCAGTAGAGAGAAAAGAAATACTCAGCACGCGCTCTTGTAAAATTATATTGGTTTATTAATTTATCTAATCAGGATGGCTCTTATTATTTCGGTGAATCCTCCTTCAAACCTTAAAAGTAGAACTAGCCGGGATCATGTACACCCCATAAGTTCACTGACCGGTCGGCAAGGCCAGTGCAAGTACTTCGAGGGAGGTCCTCCGTGCTTTCGCACGGACCCAATTTAATAATCCCGCTTCCTTAGAGGCATAACCTCGTAAATACATTTCTAGAAACCTAATGGGTTAGCTAATTGTTAAATGAAAATCGTCCAGGAGTAACTATTATCATGGTGTGGTATCCCTGACAAGGTCAAAAAGTCACCCCACTCCGTAGAAGTTATGCAATCTTATTCCAAGTTTCAACACTTGAAACCCCCAACATGGTTTTTATCCCTAACGGCTTATGACATCGACAAGGTCAACAAACCCTAAGTCGACACTCAAGTTCAACCTATCATTTT
This sequence comes from Agapanthus africanus, assembly GCA_030015575.1. NCBI lineage: Eukaryota > Viridiplantae > Streptophyta > Magnoliopsida > Asparagales > Amaryllidaceae > Agapanthus > Agapanthus africanus. The sequence continues at coordinate 438,881,993 of CM057339.1, forward strand.
GTGATTAATTTAGACCCACCCACATGAGCCCTTGACAAGGTCAATAAGGCTATGCGACTGTCCTAACTAATCGCATTGCATGCTTGCAGGAAGATATCGCTTAGCTACCATACACTACGCCTTGATAAGATTAACAAACGCAACATGAATACTAAGTACTCTACTTCCTGAAATGACAGAGGGCTACGGCTTGCTTTGAAGAAAACCTTTAACGTAATGAACTTGATATTATTAAAAGAACTGAGTGGTTTTGAAAGTTCATAGTTGATTGAGATTTTATTAGTCTCCTAAATTTTACCGCAATATACATCTATATCGTAATAGTACTTGAGGATCGTTCCCGTGAAGAGGCATGAATTTAATTAATTTTAACTAAGTAACAAAAAGTTGTTGGTTTTAAAGTCTAAAAAATTTAAAAGCACAAATTAAAAATAAAAATTTTGTTTTCAAGAGAGAGAAGGATCTAGGGTTTTATTTGCCTTTTTTTGTTGGTTTAAATGATTATCTTCTTTTCTAATCTAGTTTTAATATGTTACCTTTAATTATATGGAAGCATAGCTTATATTTAAATTGTTAAACATAGCCTATCAAGCATATAACATAATCTAGATTCATATTAAAATGTTAGTTCTAGTTAATTAAAAGCAACCTAATATTAATCTTTCAAAATATTTGTAGGCGATCTACAATTATTATCTTATCGATTAATCTAGATCTCTTATAACTACCTAAATTAAATATCCTATGTTTAAATTATTCTCTTAATTTCTTAACTTTCCTAATTAAGTTTCTAGGTATCAACTATCACCAACTTAATTAAATTATACGTATTATCACCATTCCCTAATCCAATTCTAGGTGTCATCTTTCGTTATTAGATTAGTTTATTTGATGAAAACTATTAATATAATTAAATTAAACACAAGACATTCATATTATAAACATAGAAAAGAAGACATAAGAAATTATCCAACCATAAAAAGAATTGCAAATGAAAACCTAGAAGAAGATTGGTTATTCATGATATAATAAAAAACTAAATCTTTATTAAAATTCATAAAAAAAAATTTACAAATTACACGATCTCTTCTCCTTGAAATACCCTAAATTTGAAGTTTATGGAAGAGATATCTCAAACCTAGAATTACAACTCAATATATAGGGCTAAGAAAGTTTGGAGAATAAGTAATAAAAGATACAAGAGAATCAAAATTTTCCTAAAAAATCTCAAATTCTAAACATGGAAATCTAGATGCCTCTGTTGGGTGCTGCTCCGGTGTATTTAGAAACTTTGAAAGACGAAACCCTATAGCTCGTATCGATGCATATGAAAAGCTAATCATGCCCCTGAAAAATCAGATCGAACGACCCAAAAAGACCACACATCCGCCGCCATTTGACTTGTTCTGCCGCTAATCCGCCGCCGAATTTTGTTTTTACATCTTCAATATTTTTCTGCGTTTTCATTGCTGATTTAGAGAATTTTTGAGCATATAAAATCTTGAATATCTTTCCGTCCTTCTACAGTTGTGTGGATTCTCAGACTGTCTCCAGATTAGGCAGATTTGATTTGATCTCTTGCTTTGATTAAGTCTCTTAAATTGATTTGGTTGAATTTAAACCTGCAAAATATCTCAAAATAAATATTTTAATAATATATATTTTATTTAGTAAAAATATTTAAACTAATTAACTCATGATTATCCCATTTATTATTTAAGATCATAAAATTATTTTTTTAACAGATAAATCTATAAATGATCTTCAATTATAATTTATTGCATTTATTAATAAACAAAATATATGGAAAAACTAGTAAAAATTATGCAATAAATTAGATTGATCAAATACCCCCACACCTATATTTTCCTAGTTCTCGAGAAAATATAGGATTTCAAACTCTAAACTAAAACTAAACTACTATCTAACTAAAGCCTACTCCTATTTCTATGCTCCTTTCGCGGGTTTGCGATTGCACTGAGCACGTACAACAAGCCGTTAAACCTCTAGGTGTCCCTAGTAGGATGAGTTGTGTCTTCTGAGGGTTTTCAGCGAATACTTCCTACAAATTTCCAAAAATGAAAAGAAAATAAGGGAAACAAAAATAAAAGAAAGAAAACTACATACAAAGATAGTAACAGATCAAGAACAATATGAAAATGAAGAGTTTTAAACTTCACTAGTTTTTTAGTGTTCATGAACCTTCATCTTAATAGTTTTGATCAAATCCGGAAGTTATAATCTCTCTCAATAAAACATCATCTTATTCTTCATCCCTATCCCTCCTCCAAATATCGATCATATACCCCTATGTGTGTGTAAAATCATCCCTACGCTTAAGAATTCAATTCAAGTTATAGTACACTTTCCTTAATACTTTAGTACTATTTCCTTTTATTAAAGATGGATGGATTCGCTCACACACCTTTCATGCGACCACTAATGCTTTCTTAGGTACTAATCAACCGATTGCCGAATGTGTGAGTTTAAGGCGTAATTAGCAATTTTATATATATGCCTAGTCTTGTAATTATCTCGGGCTCAGCAGTGACTCCCAGACCAGTTAAGGTACTGGGTGATAAAGCACCCTTGTTGTATATATTTTTTATGCTTTTTTTTATAGCCCTAAGTAAGTTACAACCCAAACTTATATATATAAATCTTTTTTTATATTATTATTTTTTTCGTGGTTAGCTTTAAATTCCGGTTTTTCTTTCATACTCAGGCTTTCAAGCAAATGTATTTCTAGGTATCCTCTACTATCCCAAGTTTCAAGATGTGTGTCTATGCAGTTTGTAGGGTATATACTCTCTAAATTTGGAATCAAGAATAAGAAGTATTTTCAGACTTATTTTTATCTGCAGATTCAGTAACTCCATCTCACTCAACCCTTGGGAATCTAGTTCACGACCACTTATTACTAGTTTTATTCTAAAACATCCAATTTTCTTGTTCTTCTTAAATCTCTTCCTCTATTATATATACATTTTTCACTCACTAATTTTCATATTCAAAATTTTCTTCTAAAAAGAAACTACAAAATTATTTAAAAAAAAGTTAAAAAGAAAAGAAAATTTTGTACAAAACCAAACCACTCCCTCCCCCACACACATAAATCAAACAATGTTCTCATTGTGTTAGAGTGTATACCATGTTACACCCGCATAGTTGTGCTTACTTTTGTTGAGATCTTCCTTGTTTCAAATTCTTAATACCTACAAAGAATATGTGGGTGTGCATTTTGGTACCCAAACTAACTTGGGTTTATGTGGGCTAGTTTTAGGGACACATTTAAAATGATTTATTTCTTATTGGTATAAAATGATTTATTTCTTTCCAAACCATAAAAATATGCAAAGTGATCATGTGCACCACAATAGTGACAAGTGGGATTAGATGTCCCCATGGAACTAGATTTATAATTAGAATAGTGGTTGACAAATTTAGATGAAAATGATTTTTAAAAATTTAAAGTTTTAAGATTAATATCTCCTTTATTTAAAAAGTTCTTCTCTTTGTTTTGTAAAAGATCAAACTTTTCTTCTATTTTTGAAAACTGAGCAAAAGAAACAGTTAAATCATTATGTTGTTTCTTGAGGGAAACAATTTTTTCTATCAATGTTCCTTTAGAAATATAGGATAATTTCAAAAAATCAATTTCGCTTTTAAAAAATAAAATCAAACTTTCATGATCATTCCTCAAACATCATATGACAAAATCAAATTTTCATTTTCGGTTTTTAAAGTATCAATAGTTTTTGATTGAATATCAGTTTTTGAAAGAAACTCAATTTTCTCCTTCTATAATTTATCAATTTGTGCAAGAAAATCATTTTTCTTTTTTCTAATTTATCAATCAAAACATCATTTCTCAAAATATCTTGTGAACTACCAGAAGATTTTAAAATACAATTTCACTAGTGAAAATTTCAATCAAACTATTATTTTCTTCTCTCAAAGAATTGCAAGATAAAATCAAATCCTCATTTCCGTTTTTCAAAGATTCATTAAAAAAAGTCAATTCTTTTTTCTCCTTTTCTAACAACAAAATTTGATTTTCAAGTAAACTATTTCGAAACATTACCATATTAAGTTCATCATAAAAATTAGGAGAGGTATCAATGAGTTGATCATATGTACCATCAAATTTCACATAGGCACTGTTTATCCGAGATTCGGATGGATGCGACCATTTTAGCAGATTTTATCAGATTCTCCCTCATACGTGAGAGGTTTTTGATTGTGGGGATGCTTTTTCCTGCAGGAGTAAGCCCCTACAGTTAATTACGTTATTACAACGTGATAACAACTTTCTTCTTCTCCATGTGCATCACTTCGTGTCGTATTATAATTTGTTTATTTTAGGCTTGCCCTTGGATTGTATACAGAAACTAATTTTGTCGCTCGTAGGGCGCGGATTAGTCCAAATCTGCAAATCTCAGATTTGAGATGAACTTAGGTATTTTCTACCATCAGCTTAAGGGTTTAAGGATCGTTAATCTTGTTTTAAATTAAGATCGACTTAAAATATGGTTAAGGATTGTTGATTTTATTTTAGATTAAGATCAACTTAACGAGTATAGTCGTAAGTGTTGGATATAGTGCCCTCAAGACAATTGTTGTAATCACAAAATGGAAATTACATAATTGAAGGAGGGCCTATACGGAGAATAGTCTTACTCGAGATAATCGTATACTATCTGGTTTGTCTTTATCTTACATGTGGATACGTTTTACACATTATCACGTATCGCTAATATATGAAATGAAGACTTTATGATTTTTCTTGACTGCTAAGATTAATGATAGGGATCATACTAGAGGGACCTGGGATAGTCTATAAGAAAATCCTTAAATGTCCCTGGTCATAGGAGTATCGAGATTGTGCATCGGTACTTCTATTTATACTAGTGTGTATGTTTCCTGACCCGATTGGAGGGTAATAGCTGATCCCACAGCTATTGATCTTTGACACCGAAGATTGTATTCAGGTGCTGATAAGAGTATGAGTTATACTGGATGGACTCACTGAGAACTCCTAGATGGTTTATACCAATGTTAGGTAGCAGTTCTCTGGTGATGATAATAAATCGTAGTTTCTCGACCTGAGATCGCCACAGTGTCTTATTCATGTTCCCACTATACTTAGATTACTACCCTACCACGGCTGTATTGAGTCGTGCAAAAAGGTTTTAGTTGGGTATAGTCCCGAAGCACATGGAGACAGTGAGCGGTCGAAGGGATTCGTCTCTCATGGTATAGAGAGTTGATATCGCACAGTGCAGGACATGGCTATAACCAAAAGCCTCTGGCCGAAGCAGGAAAGATAAACTGATAATTGTTATTAGTTGTATCTCGAATGGTTATGAGTCTAGTGTCGCATGACTTATCCTGTTATTGGAGGTCTGATATTTTCCACCCCTCAGACCATATATGCGATAGTCTTTGATGAAGAGACCGAACTGTATGGTATTCGTCTCTTATAGACATCGTTGGGTCCGGATGAGTTCGCTTGTCGACCTGCCTTTATCTTGATCGTACCTGGGTAGTCGTTACGTACAGCTAGTGCCACTGAAGAGCTTGTGGGTTATCCCTGAAAGTATGTCTTAGCACCACTACTAGGTTTTTAGAGGCATCAAGTATGCAATTTTAAAAAATCTAGTGGGCTAAGCTATACTAACCTAGAATCGAACTAGAGAATTAGGGTTTATAAGTATGTAAACAAGTTTTACACTAAGTGAATATGAAATACAATCTTTGTAGACCGGTCCTTCACTTCAATAGCTCCAAGTAGTAGTCCATAGAACTCTTCTTAGGCTCTACTTGGTGAAAGGAACGAGCTTGCTTTGTCGTCTTCGAGGCTAAAGATGATCCACTTTAAAGTATATCTAGCTCAAGCTACCTCGTCACTAAACAAGTAATTAGTGAAGCAAACAACCTACACAAATGGGCTAGATGAGAATAGGTTGATGAAGTAGGAATTTTGCTCACTAGAAATGTATTTCTCCTTTTCTTTTTCTCTCTAGAAAAATCAAGAGGAGAAAGATGATAAACTTGGGTGAAGAAATATCTCAGGGATAATATGTAGAGAGTTAACCATGGCTAAAAATAAATGGTTAGGTTCAAAAATATCTAGAGTAAAAAAAAAGTGTGATGAGTCATGGCTTCTACATGCTTCTACAAGCATCTTAAGCCATGCTCATTTCCACCTAATTTTTGAATTACTCTTAATAAATAAATACCCTAATTATCTTTAGTCTTGGTGTGAGTCTCATACACCCATTTCTATATATCATCAAGCATGATACAATAAATAAATACATATATTAATATATATCACATATATATTAAATGTATTAAAAGAGAAGAAATTCTTTAGTGGGCACAATATTAGTTAATATATAAATATATCAAATATAAATATATATCAAATTATTAAATCAACACTTGATTCATTAATCCGGTTATATCATATATAACCGACTAATATCACTTATATGTATATAACATTATCGAATCAATGCTTGATTCAATAACCCGGTCATACACATATAACCGACAACATTCAATATACTATATCAAATCAACACTTGATTCAATAATCTGGTTATATCACATATAACCGGCCAGTATCAAATATATATACATATAAAAAATCATTGAATCAACACATGATTCAATAATCCGATTATATCACATATAACCTAACCGATATCGCATATCGCGAGATTAGAATACGGTATCACATACTTGTATTTAATCAAGCTCCCGCACATATCACCATATATGCCCTACTTCATTTCGTTTGAGCGAGAAAAGCTCTGTGTGGGACTCTAAAGACTCGTCAATATGCCAGCAGTAGATAATAATCACATCTGTCACCCATAAGCCGCCAGTGGTACTAGCTAGACGTAACGGCTACCCAGGTATTGAGCGAATAGAAAATCAACAAGAAAACTTGTCCAAACTCCCTTAAAGCCTATAAGCAACACTTATCGTATAGTCCGGTCTCTTCGTCTGATAAATCGTATATCAAGTCTAGGGGTGGAATCGTCAGACCCCAGTAACTTGATAAGTCATGCCGATGTGTGGCCTATAACCGTTCGAGAAACTACTGATAACACTTAACAGTAAATCTCATTAGTCTTGGCCATGGACTTTCTGTTATAGCTAATCAAGTATAGCGCAACATCAACCCCCTATACCTTGAGAGACAAAACCCCTCCTATCGCTCATTGCCCCCATGTGACTCGGGACTGTACCCAAAATCCACCTGTTTGCATGACTCCTTTGAGCCGTAGTCGGGAGGAAATCAAAGAACGGTGGGAACCACACAAAAATCTATGACAATCTCGAGTCTACAGACTAACATGTACGAGTGTAACCAAAGAACTGCTATCTGACGATAAGTATGGTACCAACTAGGAGTTCTCGGCGAGTCCTGTTCGGTGTTCCCATTCTCTAATGAGCACCTGTGTACAATCTTTGATGTCAAATACCAATGGTTGTGGGATCAACCATCGCCCCCATATAGGGTCAAGAAACGCATACACTAGTCTACTCTGGAATATCGATGCTCTGTCTCGATACTCCCTCAATTAGGAATGGTTTAAAGGTTGTGCTTGTAGACTACACAGGCCCCACTAGAATGATCTGCATCATAGTCCTGGTAGTCAAGCTAACATCCTAAGGGCTTTATCAACATGTATCAGAGAGACAATATAATAATACTAGTGTACATGTTAAGATAAAGAGCAACCAGATAGCATACTATCATGTCGAGCAATAAAGTCCTCTATATATATGTCCAAACATCCATTATATCATACAATAATGTTCTATAGGGCATACATATTCCTAACAATCCCGTAAAGGATTGAATATGAAAGTGTTTTGGATTCAATCAGATATGATCATGTTCAACCTACTGCCAGCGTATTGACGGGTTTTTAGAGTCCCACAACGAAGGTGTCTGGCCGGACAAAATGAGAAGTGGTGTGCGTATAAGATATGTACGGGACTTTGATTAAATAGTTGATTTAATCGAACGTCTGGGTTTACAAGCTGAAATATCGGTCAAGTGTTGACTTGATGACCGTATTGATAATACGGTTTCTAGTAGTGTAAATGTTACACGCTCTTTTTTCAGTATAGGATACTGATTTGAAATTGATGGCTATAGTGTATGAGATGCACGATGAGTATGTGTATAATATATATATATATACACACACACACACTAAATCCCACTCTTTTAAAGTTATATATACTAATATACCAATATATATAAGTGTGTGTGTATATATATATATTAATGTATATGGACTATTAATAATGTTAACTTAAAGGATGGGGCCCTCGCTCTCTTAATTGTTTGACAACACACCAATTAGAGAGGGAGGGAGGATGGTTATTGTCATAAAGGTAATGAAAAATAAATTATAATTGAATCTAATTCATTTTTAAGCCATTTCAATTTTTCTTCTTCTTCTTCCATGAGCTCAAAGGTTAAGCTCTCTACAAAAATGACAAGTGTTGTCATGGTGAGGGAATGAAGAATCCGGAGAGTACCCATTATTCCACACACCTCCACGAGCACATAGCAAGTGACGAAGTGGAGTTTCTCCACCCGATCACGGAGATGGAGCTACGGGTATTGTTTCTTCACCGCGGATCATCTACGGTAAGACGGTTGGCTTGAGAAAGCACCTGGGAGCTCGAGAATGTCTAGCATGAGTCCTTGTTCACCATTGGAGCATATGAAGATGCTACAAAGGTTATAGTTCCTCATTAGCTCTTTAGATTAATTCTTTTATTCCTATGTTAATGTGATTGATTCTTGGTTTGTGAATCGGGGCTAAGTTATGAAAAATTATTGTTTTCAAATTCTGCCACGGCCGTCATGACCCTAGCCCTCAGTACACATACATGATATCGGAGCCAAATCAAATTAATTAGCAATAGTTGTTGGGTTTACCTAGCACCTCATGAAGGGTTTGGAAGCATCACATGTACCAAAGATTAAAATTTTAGGGTGCTAAGTAAGCATACAAAGAATCATTCCTAGAAAAATTAGGGTTTCAAAAACAACACTTCATTACAAGTAGATTAAGCTAGGGTTTTGAGAGTACAACCTTTGTAGCTCCCTACGCTAGACTCTTCGGCTACTTGGGGTTTGGAAAAAGTCCGCTTGAACTCCTCTAGGTCCACGATGATCCACCCGGAGTCCGCTTTGTCCAAGCTTGCAACTTTACTAGATCAAGTGGAGGAAATGAAGCTAACACTCTAAACAAGTGGGCTAGAATTGTGTAGAATGATGTTGTGGTGGCTTTTCTCACTTCAAAAACCTATCTTGATGAGTGTTTTGCTCACTTAGAAAACTAGAGAGCAAAGGAAGAAGGAGGAAGAAGATGATGGCTTTTCTTTTAACAAGAGTAAAAGATTAACTCATAAAGAGAAAATGAAAATATATGTATATATATTTATCACTTCTCATCTCAAACCATGGTTAAATCATATGGATATTATTTCACTTAAGTTAAAACATAAAAGAAAAGATTAACTCATGGTTAGAAGGTAGGTGAGCATGGTTAGGTCAAGAAGAGTGTAGAACTCATCCATGAATTATCCTTTTCTTTTTCCTTTGTTTTAAAACAAATGAAATAATAACACATATAAATAAAATCATGGTGTGAGTCTTATATTACCATCATTTTTCATGTATATGCAACCATGAAGGATGATGTATGTATGTATGTGTGCATGCACATCCATATGTGCATGAATCTAGAAAGAATGCATACATGCATGCATACATCAAAAAATACAAGAAAGGATTTCTAGTGAGAATCTAATGGTTAAATGATAAATCAACACTTGATTTATCAATCCGGCCATATCACATACGACCCTAACCAAAAGCAAGCTGCCCGATTAATATACGGTATCTCATACTCGCATCTTAACCGGGCCCATGCGCATATCGCATACGCGCTCCACAACGTTTTGCCTGGACTGGGTAACTCCTTTGTGGGACTCAAAGACTCGTCAATACGCCGGTATTGGGTGATGATCATATCAAGCACCCCCAAGCCGCAAGTGGTCAGCTAAACGTAACGGCCACCCGGGTATTGAGCGATCAGAAGAAAACAAGCGAACTTGCTACAACTCCCGTCGAGCCAACCGGCAACACTACCCGTGCAGTCCGGTCTCCTCTTCTGATATGTCGCATTTCAAGTCTAGGGGTGGTAAACGTCAGACCCCAATAACCGATAAGTCGTGCCGATATGAGGCTCATAACGGGTCGAGAAACTACTGGTAACACTTACCAGTAAATCTCCAATCAGCCCTGGCCAGGGACTTCCCTGTTATGGCCGATCGAGCACAGCGCAACATCAGCCCCCAATACCGGGAGAGACGAAACCCCTCTTATCGCTCATTGCCTCCATGTGACTCGGGACTGTACCCAAAAACCACCGTTTTGCACGCTCTCATGGACGTGGTAAGGTGGAAATCAAAGCACAGTGGGAATCACACAAGACTCTATGACGATCTCGGGTCTACAGACTAACCTGCACCAGTGTCACCTGAGAACTGCCATCTGACATGAGGTATAATACCATCTGGGAGTTCTCGGCGAGTTCGTCCAGTGTACCCAGTCTCCACTGAGCACCCGTATACCATCTCTGATGTCAAACACCAATGGATATGGGATCATCCATCGCCCATCTCATGGGTCGAGAAGCGTATACGCTAGTCTACACTGGTATATCGATGCCCCATCTCGATACACCCACGACTAGGGACCTTGAAGGATGTACTTATGGACTACCATGTCCCCACTAATATGATCCGCATCATAGTTCAGGTAGTTAAGTACACATCCTAAGGGCTTTACCAACATGTAACTATAAGACAGTATAAAGAGACAAGTATACATGTTAAGATAAAGAGCAACTAGATAGCATACTATCATATCGAGCAAGAAAGTCATCTCTATATATGTCCAAGCATCCAATATAATATACATCATCTGTACAATACTGGCCTCTAGGGCATACATACAACTAACAATCTCCCACTTGCACTAGGGCCAGCTGCTGTAGTATCGCATACCGAGCATCCCGAAGAGTCTCTTAAACTGTATCTGGGGAATGGCCTTCATGAGTGGATCCGCTGTGTTTTTCTTCGTGTCAACTCTCCTGACCTCGATCTCCCGGCGATCAACTATCTCCCGGATCAGGTGATACCGCCTCAGAATGTGCCTGGATCGCTGATGGGATCTGGGTTCCTTGGCCAAAGCCACCGCTCCATTGTTATCACAATACAAAGGTATTGGATGCTCAATGGATGGAACCACTCCAAGTTCAGTAATGAACTTCTTGATCCAGATAGCCTCTTTGGCAGCATCGTTGGCAGCGATGTATTTAGCTTCCATCGTCGAGTCTGCCACGGTTTCCTGCTTGGAACTCTTCCAGCTAACCGCCCCTCCGTAAAGGGTAAAGACAAATCCCGACAGCGACTTAGAGTCGTCCTTATCACTCTGGAAGCTCGAATTGGTAAAGGACTCCACTTGGAGTTCTCCGTTACCATACACCAAGAGCATCTCTTTAGTCCTTCGTAAGTACTTGAGAATGCTCTTCACAGCTGTCCAGTGACTCTCTCTAGGATCAGCTTGATACATGCTCACTACACTTAGTGAGTATGCTATATCGGGTCTGGTACATAGCATCGCGTACATGATAGAGCCTACAGCCGAAGCATTGGGTATCCCTTGCATGCGAGCTCTCTCCAAATCAGTCTTGGGAGACATATCTTTGGAGAGAGTGACTCCAGAGATCGTGGGTAAGTTCCCACGCTTGGATTCTTCCATACTAAACCTCTTTAGTATGGTGTCAATGTACCTGGATTGGGACAATCCCAATATCCGTTTGGATCTATCTCTATAGATCCTTATTCCCAATATGCAGGAGGCATCACCAAGATCTTTCATTGAGAATCTTTGTGATAAGAAGAGCTTGACCGATTGCAGCATAGGAATGTCATTTCCTATCAAGAGTATGTCGTCCACGTACAATACGAGGAAGACAACCTTACTCTCTGCCACCTTCTTGTAGATACAAGGTTCATCTACGTTTTTGACGAAATCAAACTCTTTGATAACGACGTCAAAGCAGATGTTCCAGCTCCGCGATGCTTGCTTTAATCCATAAATGGATTTAAGCAGCTTGCACACCTTCCCGCTGCTCCCACTATCTACGAAGCCCTCTGGCTGAGTCATGTACACGCACTCTTCTAAATCACCGTTTAGAAAGGCGGTCTTAACATCCATTTGCCAGATTTCGTAATCATGATATGCTGTGATGGCAAGCATGATCCGGATGGATTTAAGCATAGCCACTGGAGAAAAGGTTTCGTCATAGTCCATACCTGGTCTTTAACGAAAACCCTTTGAACAAGTCTAGCTTTGAAAGTCTCCACTTTCCCATCTACACCAAGTTTTTTCTTGAAGATCCACTTGCTCCCAATGGGCTTTACCCCTTCAGGAGCAACTTCCAAAGTCCATACTTTGTTGGTGTACATGGATTCCATCTCGGACCGCATTGCATCCAGCCATTTCACTGAGTCCCCACTCGTGATGGCCTGCTCGAAGCTAGTTATGTCATCATCCTCTATGATGCAATCTTCGCTCCCACCATCCATTAGAAAACCATAGTATCTCTCAGGTGGGTAAGAAACCCTACTAGATCGGCGGAGTGGTTGGGGTTCATCGGGAACTACGGAATCCTCTGGTTCCACCAGATCTTCTGTTGCAACTTTTGTAGCTGGAACCTCTTCCAGTTCTACCTTATGTCCACTAATCTCTTTTGCAATAAATTCCTTTTCTAAAAAGGTGGCATGCCGAGAAACAAATACTCTTTGTTCCTCAGTGTGGTAGAAGATATACCCTTGTGAATTCTTGGGATATCCTACAAATTTGCATAGAACAGACCGTGCCTCGAGTTTGTCCGGATTTTGTCGTTTGACATAGGCTGGACAACCCCATATCTTAACATAGTTAAGACATGGTCTCTTCCCTTTCCATATCTCATATGGAGTGGTAGGCACAGATTTGGTGGGGACCATATTCAGTAGATGTATGGCTGTTTCTAGCGCATACCCCCAGAAGGAAATAGGTAACTCAGCTGTGCTCATCATAGAGCGCACCATATCTAATAGGGTGCGGTTCCTCCGTTCCGATACACCGTTGTGCTGTAGTGTATATGGAGGAGTCAGCTGAGAGAGAATCCCATTCTCTTTTAGGAAGTCCAGGAATTCATTGCTCAAGTATTCACCTCCTCGATCAGATCGAAGGATTTTAATACTTTTTTCGGTTTGGTTCTCGACTTCTTGTTTATATTCTCTAAATTTCTCAAAAGCTTCAGACCTGTGTCTTATCAAGAACACATGTCCGTATCTTGAGAGATCGTCAGTGAATATAATGAAGTACGAAGAACCCTCCCTGGCATGTGTAGACATGGGACCGCATACATCACTATGTATCAGTCCCAAGAGTTCGGTAACTCTTTCTCCGTGTCCCGTAAACGGAGTTTTGGTCATCTTGCTTTTGAGACATGACTGGCAAGTGTCATAAGATGAAAATTCGAACGGTTTCAAATATCCATCCTTATGCAACTTAGCTAGTCGTGTCGCATTGATGTGACCTAGTCTACAATGCCACAAGAAGGATTCGTTCAGTTCTGAACTCTTCCTCTTGTGTGTGTTTGTTATGCTTAGAACTGTTGATTGATTTAGAACATAAATGCCATTGCACAACGTGCCTGATCCAACCAACTTTTGGTTACGGAAAATGTTCATAACATTATCCTGTAATACAAAATTATATCCCTCTTTACTCAACAAATAAACCGATATAATGTTGCATATCAGGTTCGGCATGTAATAGCATTCGTTCAGAATCAATGTATTACTAGTTGGTAATACAAGGTGATATTCCCCGACGGTTTTAGCTGCAACAATTGCACCATTTCCAACCCTTATATCTTTATCACCTTCTCCAAGTTCTCTACTTTTCTTAAGCCTATGTAACTGATTACATATATGGGATCCTGACCCGGTATCTAATACCCAGGACGTAGGTCAAATAGAGAAACAGTTCTCTGTAACGAACACACCCGAAGAAAACGCATCAACATGTACTTTCTTCTTTCGGGTGGCATGGGAATCCTGGTATTCCCCTATGTCCTGTTCAATCCTATAACTCTTATAAGAAAGAACGGAACCAACGTTCCCCAGCACAGTATAACATGCGGGTTCGGTCAATACATCCATATTATTATCTTGATTAAGGCATGACATGGTCGCTACCTGGAGAGAGAGAGAAGAAAAACACTTTTAGCGTATGCTCTTGCAAGATCAGATTGGTTATTATCTTATCTAATCAGGACGGCTCCCACTGTTTTTATCAAATCTTCCTTCAAACCCTCAAAGGAAAGACTAGCCGGGATTAATTACACCCTACAACTTCGCCGATCTTTCAGCCAGGCCAGTGTCGGTACTTTGAGGGAGGTTCCCCGTGCTTTCGCACGGACCTAATTAAAGTAAACCTCGTTTTTCCAGAGGCGTAACCCCGTTGACACCTTTCTAGACACCTACTTGATCGACGAATTGTCCTGTGTAAAACTCTCCCGGAAGTAACAATTACTCGCAGTGGGTATCGAGATCCAACTATCTCATAGAAGGTATGCAATCTCATTGCAAATTTCAACACTTGAAATTCCCGATAATATTTTGCCCTTAACGTGCTATGACCTTGACGAAAGCCAACAAACCATAGCGCGTTAGTCAAGTTCAACCCGTACATTTCTCGACTGAATTAAACCCACCGACACGACCCTTGACGAAAGCCAACAAAGCCATACGACTACCCTAATCCAGTCGCATCATATGCAGCAGATAAGCAGCATATAGCTACCGCACACTACACCTTGATGAAAGCCAACAAATGTAGCACGAATACTATATACAACTTATCTGAAATGACGGAGCGCTACGACAGGTTTTTCTGAAAACCTATTGCGTAATGAACTTGATATCGTTGTAGAATCGCGTGAATTTTGAAATGGAGTGATTTTGAGGCTTTCATTAGTTTTGCTAAAGAGGTCACTCCCGGTGAAGGGATCTCGGCTTTTTCCTCATCGAATAAGGTGCGGGATATATCATATATATCACTGTGCAAAGCAAAACTCCAAAAGCAATCAAAAACCAAATCGAGTTTTGTAGCATCTGCCAGTTTTGCTAAAGAGGTCACTCTCGGTGAAGGGATCTCGGCTCTTTTCCTATCGAATAAGGTGCAGGGTATATCATATATACCGCTATGCAAAGCAAAACTGTAGCTACCCCTTTTTCTTTGAAAATTTGATTCTACAACATCTTTTAGGTTTCTTATCTTTCATTAATCACATTAATGAAGTCCCATCATATAAGTCACCTAAACATCACAGATAAATACGACGTACACTTATGCCATAAGCATTCGCCTCGATGTCCCCTCGTGCACCGTTAGGTTAGGTAACTAACGGCAGAGCAGGGCAGGGCTAGCGCGGGTGTAAAACATAAGTAACGCCTATATAATATATCATATATACTATATACAGTATTTATCACAGAACATATCTAATGATCACATCACAGATATCGCAGCAGAAACATAGATATAATGTGGGATATACTAAGACGTCCGTATTTAGTATTTAGCCAACAATAGAAAATACGGATTCCACAGTCGCGATGAATAGTCAAGCCCACACCCTGGACCCCTACGAGAGCGGCAAGCAACCTTACCAATTCTGGAGTTTAGGAGACCCGGTCTCGACTCCTCGAGATGGCCTCCCACTGAACCCCAGAACCCGGTCACCTGTGTCCCCTCCTTGGGTCCATCCTAATGAGGAAAAGTAAATAATATACAACACTGGTGGCATCAACCTCAACCCGGAAGTTCCCCAAATAAAAGAATATTACATTACATGTGAATTTACATGAATGAAAATTTAAAACTCTCATCTCACATAAAAACCCCCGGCTATTCAATCGCGACAATCCTGCACATCATATCTGAGCAACACATAATATCTCATATCATCAACGTAAGTAAGTATGCGTACCCCAATTGTCGTTGATGTATAGCAACGAAACCAGCGATATCAACATACTACACTTACGGTCAGAGAAAAGAAAGTGTAAAACTGCAATATCTGGAATCCGCATTCTCTTTAGACATCGTAAATGTGAAATATCACATACTTCGTATTTCATGTCTAGCTATATGAATTCCACACATTGCATCAATTCCAGATAAAGAGACAGTATTAAAGTTTTCGACGAATGATCAAATACTCAAAATTCCCTAAAGCTCAACACTTGAGCGGAGTTCAAAAACCCGGAGTGTGACACAGTAGTAGCGGTCCAGCCGTAAAAGGGTCAAGCCAACGCCTCACATGTGGTATGCCGTACTGCCCCAAACCCTAAGGTTCAAAAGGCAGTTCAAGACGGTCACATAATCGAGTTAAGGTTTGTTGTCTTCTAGAGGGACCACCACAAACAAACTTGCACGTATTTCCGAAAGATTTAAACTCCGTGAAAGAGTGAGTAAATGATACTCGTTCGAACAATTCAATACTTTCTAATTATCCGGAAAAAGCACGAAATTAAAATTCTGATCGAATCGCCGAGTCCAAAACCATCCCCAGAATATTCAGTACTAGATTCAAATTAAACATACCTAAAAATGTACACAAGCAGGTAGGAGAAAAACCACATAAAAACGAGGCAGTGAATCACCTGTACGGCCGCGGAACCGCGGCCTAAGGAAGCTATTGCCGCGGTTCCGCGCTAGGGTTTACTGTTCACTGCTTCGTATTTCACAGTTTGTCTTAGATTTTCCTGCAGTATTTTTTAAGTATTTTTAATTCTGAAAAATAACAGATTTGAAAAAATTTCCAGAGAGGGTCCCGAAAATTCGTATTTAGGTTCGATCGGAGTTTTTACTTCGTTAAAGTGTCGCCTAATGTTCTAGGTCGGCTCTGATACCAATGTTGGGTTTACCTAGCACCTCATGAAGGGTTTGGAAGCATCACATGTACCAAAGATTAAAATTTTAGGGTGCTAAGTAAGCATACAAAGAATCATTCCTAGAAAAATTAGGGTTTCAAAAAAAACACTTCATTACAAGTAGATTAAGCTAGGGTTTTGAGAGTACAACCTTTGTAGCTCCCTACGCTAGACTCCTCGGCTACTTGGGGTTTGGAAAAAGTCCGCTTGAACTCCTCTAGGTCCACGATGATCCACCCGGAGTCCGCTTTGTCCAAGCTTGCAACTTCACTAGATCAAGTGGAGGAAATGAAGCTAACACTCTAAACAAGTGGGCTAGACTTGTGTAGAATGATGTTGTGGTGGCTTTTCTCACAACAAAAACCTATCTTGATGAGTGTTTTGCTCACTATAGAAAACTAGAGAGCAAAGGAAGAAGGAGGAAGAAGATGATGGCTTTTCTTTTAACAAAAGTAAAAGATTAATTCATAAAGAGAAAATGAAAATATATGTATATATATTTATCACTTCTCATCTCAAACCATGGTTAAATCATATGGATATTATTTCACTTGAGTTAAAACATAAAAGAAAAGATTAACTCATAGTTAGAAGGTAGGTGAGCATGGTTAGGTCAAGAAGAGTGTAGAACTCATCCATGAATTATCCTTTTCTTTTTCCTTTGTTTTAAAACAAATGAAATAATAACACATATAAATAAAATCATGGTGTGAGTCTTATATTGCCATCATTTTCCATGTATATGCAACCATGAAGGATGATGTATGTATGTATGTGTGCATGCACATCCATATGTGCATGAATCTAGAAAGAATGCATACATGCATGCATACATCAAAAAATACAAGAAAGGATTTCTAGTGAGAATCTAATGGTTAAGTGATAAATCAACACTTGATTTATCAATCCGGCCATATCAAATACGACCCTAACCAAAAGCAAGCCGCCCGATTAATATACGGTATCTCATACTCGCATCTTAACCGGGCCCATACGCATATCGCATACGCGCTCCACAACGTTTCGCCTGGACTAGGTAACTCCTTTGTGGGACTCAAAGACTCGTCAATACGCCGGTAGTGGGTGATGATCATATCAAGCACCCCCAAGCCGTAAGCGGTCAGCTAAATGTAACGGCCACCCGGGTATTGAGCGATCAGAAGAAAACAAGCGAACTTGCTACAACTCCCGTCGAGCCAACCGGCAACACTACCCGTGCAGTCCGGTCTCCTTGTCTGATATGTCGCATATCAAGTCTAGGGGTGGTAAACGTCAGACCCCAATAACCGATAAGTCGTGTCGATATGAGGCTCATAACGGGTCGAGAAACTACTGGTAACACTTACCAGTAAATCTCCAATCAGCCCTGGCCAGGGACTTCCCTGTTACGGCCAATCGAGCACAGCGCAACATCAACCCCCAATACCGGGAGAGACGAAACCCCTCCTATCGCTCATTGCCTCCATGTGACTCGGGACTGTACCCAAAAACCACCGTTTTGCACGCCCTCATGGACGTGGTAAGGTAGAAATCAAAGCATAGTGGGAATCACACAAGACTCTATGACGATCTCGGGTCTACAGACTAACCTGCACCAGTGTCACCTGAGAAATGCCATCTGACATGAGGTATAATACAATCTGCGAGTTCTCGGCGAGTCCGTCCAGTGTACCCAGTCTCCACTGAGCACCCGTATACCATATCTGATGTCAAACACCAATGGATATGGGATCATCCATCGCCCATCTCATGGGTCGAGAAGCATATACGCTAGTCTACACTGGTATATCGATGCCCCGTCTCGATACACCCACGACTAGGGACCTTGAAGGATGTACTTATGGACTACCATGTCCCCACTAGTATGATCCACATCATAGTCCAGGTAGTCAAGTACACATCCTAAGGGCTTTACCAACATGTAACTATAAGACAGTATAAAGAGACAAGTATACATGTTAAGATAAAGAGCAACCGGATATCATACTATCATATCGAGCAAGAAAGTCATCTCTATATATGTCCAAGCATCCAATATAATATACATCATCTGTACAATACTGGCCTCTAGGGCATACATACAACTAACAATAGTTTGTGGCCAATTTGATTTCCAAAGCCTTTTTATAAAATTAAATAGTTACTGGTTTTAAAATCTGTCAAACATGAGCAATTCGTGCTTTAACTCGTGCCCCGGGGCTCTCGGTTTGGACCGAGAGCCTCGTGAACCACCCCCCAAAGCCCATACCATCCTCGAAGGTCTCAAGGCTTGTTTGAGCCCCTTACGGGTTGAAACATCGTTGAACCTGAGCCGAAATTGGCTCTGGTTCAGCCAGAGCCGATTTCGGCTCTGGTTCAGGGTTGTTCCCAGGCCCAACTTGGGCTCGGGGTGATCCCGGGTCACATTTTTCTCAAGGTTTTTGGAGGTGTGATTCTACTGTGCATTTTCGGATCGTTCGCGATTCGTTTTGAGTAAGATATGCGAATGTTTTTGGTGGCGGAGTGAACTTTAAATTTCAGTTTTTTGGAAATTTGAATTTACGATTCCGTGTGTTTTGGAAATCTTTGGCCATGGTTTTGTATTGACCAGATTTAAGCGTTTAATCATGTAGATGCGTTGACATATAGTGATATGCCATGTTTAAAATCGTCGAATCGATGTGATCGATTCAATGGGGTTGCACTTGTACGATATTGTGATATTGTGATATTGTGCTTGAGTTGTGAATGTGATTCAATGCAATGTGGTATATGATAATTTGTGTATGTTTTGGATGCGTTGGATTGTCGCGAAATGAATACGCGAAATAAATAGCCCCCTGCGGAATTGGATGATGTTTTTCTTTACTTTTCCATTCATGTTGCCAAACTTGTAATAATATTTTAAACAGGACGCAACGGTGCACATGTGGCCATAGTCACTGCTTTTTGTATTATTATTTGTTCGGACTCGATTTGGTTGCGGTCAATATCACCGTTATAATAATACAGGTTTAGGATTACCCCGCGGAAAAGCGCATGAGCAACTGGATCCTAAATTGCAGTGGGTGGCCATCTCAAGGAGTTGAGACCGGATCACTCGATTCTAGGATTGGATGGTTGCTTGCCACGCTTGTAGGGGGTATAGGATAAACCCGTGAAAGAGTGCTCAAGTCACCGGATTCGAGAAAGTGATGGGTAGCCCCCTCATGGTGATAACGTTGGGTTGCCTCGTTTCTCAGATTGGCGGGTGGCTTGCCACACTCGTAGGGGTTTGCTTGTTTGCTACGCATGGGCTATTCATTATAGGGTTCTCATGGGTCGCCGCTGGGTTTCGGGAGGCATCGACTATGTCGTTTTTAAAAACATGGCGCCCTAAAGAACCCTATCCTAGAATCTTAACTAGAGAATTAGACAAAACTAGAATATAAAAATCTTTACATCTAAGTGAACAAGGAATACAACCTTTGCAGACCGGTCCTTCACTTCATAAGCTCTGTGTAGTAGTCCTTTCGCTCCAAGTAGTGAACTCCCAGACTCTACAAAGGCTCCACAAGATGAAAGGAACAAGCTTTCTTGAAGTCTTCGAGGCCGAAGATGATCTACGTTGAGGAGACACTAACCCAAGCTATCTCTTCACTAAGTGATGAACTAGTGAAGAAACAACCCAATGTAAATGGCTAGTCTAGAAGAGTTTAATGAAGTAGAAATTTTGCTCACTTTAGAAATTATTTTCTCACTCATTTTCTTCACCTCCCAAATTGCAAGAGAGCTAGAGGAAGGAGATGAAGAAAAGTAACCTTGGAAAAAGTCAAGTGTAGAATGGGAACCATGGGTGAGTTAATATCATATACTAATTCATGTAGAGACTAAACCATGGCTAATCATAATGGTTGGATTATTAAATATCTCAAGTAAAACAAAATTAATGGACTTGGTCAATGGTTCCACAAACTTCCACAAGCTTCAACCATATGACTAATTTCCATTTAATTTTGATTTACTTTAAATAAATAAAACCCTTCATTATGTTAAGCATGGTGTGAGTCTTATACACCCATGTCTCATGTATCATCTAGCATGACACAAAAGAGTGTACATTAATATATATCACATATATACTAAATGCACAAGTGAGAAAAAGAATTCTTAAGTGAGTTAATATTAGTTAATGTAAATTAATATATCAAATATATAATTATAAATTAAATTATTAAATCAACACTTGATTTAATAATCTAGCTATATCTCATATAACCGACTAATATCATATGTATCAACTTATCGAATAAACACTTGATCCGATAACCCGGCTATATCACATATAACCGACCGATATCACATATCGCGAGAATAGAATACGGTATCACATACACGTATTAATCTCGGTCCCGCACATATCACATATGTGCTCCTACTTCGTTTCAACTGAGCCAAGAAACCTCTGCGTAGGATTCTAAAGACTCGTCAATACGCCGGCAGTAGGTGGTGATCATATCAATCACCCACAAGCTGTCAGTGGTCTGCTAAATGTAACGGCCACCCGGGTATTGAACGATCAGAAGATCAACAAGCAAGCCTGCTCATACTCCTGTGAATCCAAACAGTAACACTACCGTACAGTCCGGTCTCTTCGTCTGATATGTCACAAATCACAGCCTGGGGGTGGTAAATGTCAGATCCCAATTGCTTGATAAGTCATGCCGATGTGAGGCTCATAACGGTTCGAGAAACAACTGATAACACTTACCAGTATATCTCAGTAACCCTGACCAGGGATTTCCTGTTATGGACAATCAAGCATAGAGCAACATCACCCCCCAATACCGGGAGAGACGAAATTCCCTTCTATCGCTCATTGCCTCCATGTGACTCAGGACTGTACCAAAAAAACACCGTTTTGCATGATCTCTTGAACGTGGTAAGGCGGAAATCAAAGCATAGTGGGAATCACACAAGACTCTATGACGATCTCGGGTCGACAGACTAACCTGTACAAGTGTCACCAGAGAACTGCTATCTGACGATAGGTATAATACCATCTAGGAGTTCTCGGCGAGTCCGTCCAGTGTACTCAATCTCCACTGAGTACCCGTATACCATCTCTGATGTCAAACACCAATGGATATGGGATCATCCATCTCCCATCATATGGGTCGAGAAGCGTATACGCTAGTCTACTCAGGAATATCGATGCCTCGTCTCGATACTCCCACGACTAGGAACAATTGAAGGATGTACTTACCGACTACCTCTTCCCCACTAGTATGATCTGCATCATAATCCTGGTAGTCAAGTATTTATCCTAAGGGCTTTATCAACATGTAATAGAGAGACAATAAGTATACATTTTAAAATAAAGAGAAACCAGATTGCATACTATCATGTCGAGCAAGAAAGTCCTCCCTATATATGTCCAAGTATCCACTATAATATACATCACATGTATAATAATGGCCTCTATGGCATACATATAACTAACAATCTCCCATTTGCACTAAGGCCATTTGTTGCAGTATCTCATACTCAACGCCCTATAAAAGTCTCTCTAGGGAAAGGCCTCTGTGAGTGGATCCGCCGTGTTATCCTTCGCGTCAACTCTCCTTACCTCGATCCCCTGGAGATCAACCATCTCCCTGATCAGGTGATACTGTCCTCAGAATATGTCTGGATCGCTGATGGGACCAGCGTTCTTAGGCCAAAGCCACAACTCCATTGTTGTCACAATAACTGTTATTGGACATTCAATGGTAGGAACCATGTTCATCTCATGAACAAGAATTATCCAGACATCCACTTCCGTAGCATCGTTTGTAGTGATGTATTCAGCCTTTATCATCTAGTTTGCTAAGGTATCTAACTTGAAACACTTCTAACATACCGTCCCTCCACTGAGGGTAAACATAGAGCCCGAGACTTATTTTTAGTCGACCTTATCATTCTGGGAGCTCGAATTGGTAAAGGACTCCCACTGGAGTTCACCGTTACCAAACCCCAAGATCATTTCTTTAGTGCTTCTCAAGTACTTAAGAATGTCCTACACAGCTGTCCAGTGATTCTTCCAAGATCCGATTGATTCCTGATCACTACACCTAGTGAGTTAGCTACATCTGGTCTGGTACTTAACATCGCATACATGATAGAACCTACTGCCGAAGCATAGGATATCCTTTCGCGAGCTCTTTCCAAATCAGTCTCGGGAGACATCTTTTTGGAGAGTGTGATTCATGAGTAAGTGGGCGAACCACCACGATTAGAATCTTCCATACTATACCCCTTTAGTACGGTGTTAATGTACCTGGATTTGGGACACTCCCAACATCCACTTAGATCTATCACTATAGATCATAGTCCACAAGATGTAGTAGGTATCATCCAGATCTTTCATGGAGAATCCTCGTGATAAGAGGAGCTTGACCGAGTGTAGCATAGGAAACCATTTCCTATCAAGAGTATGTCATATACGTACAATACGTGGAAGACAACTTTACTATCTACAACCTTCTTGTATATACAAGGTTCATCTACCTTTTTGATGAGTCAAACTCTTTGACTGCCATATCAAAACAGATGTTCCAACTCCACGATGTGTGCTTTAATCCTTATGGACTTAAGCATAGGTACTGGAGAGAAGGTTTCATCATAATCCACACTTGGTTGCATGACGAGAACCTTTTACTACATGTCTAGCTTTGAAAGTCTCAACTTTTCCATTTACACCAAGAATCTTCTCAAGATCCATTTGCTCCCAATGGGTTTTATCCCTTTAGGTGCAACATTCAAAGTCATACTTTGTTGGTGTACATGGATTCCATCTTTGATAGCATAGCATCCAGCCATTTCACAGAGTCCCCACTCGTGATGGCCTGCCTGAACCTAGTTGGGTCATCATCTACTATGATGCAATCCTCACTCCTACCGTCACCGAGAAAACCGTAGTATCTCTCAGGTGGATGAGGAAACCTACCAGATTCGCGGAGAGGCAGAGGTTTGTTGGAGACTATTGAATCTTTTGGTTTTACCAAATCATCAGCTGTAAGTTTGTTCAGCAGGAACTCCTTCCAGTTCTACCTCATGACTACTAATTTCTTCATAAGAAATTCCTTTTCTAAAAAGATGGCATGCTGAGAAACAAAACACCTTTTGCTCCTCAGTATGGTAGAAGATATACCCTCGCGAATGTTCGGGATATCCAACAAACTTAAAGAACTGAGCTTGCCTCGAGCTTGTCCGGATTCTTCCTTTCAACATAGGCCGGAAAACCCTATATCTTAACTCGTTTAAGACATGGTTTCTTCCCATTCCATAGATTATATGGTGTGGTGGGCACTGATTTGGATGGAACCCCATTCAATAGGTATGCAGCTTCTCAAGTGCTTAACTCCAAAAAGAAACAGGAAACTCAGCAGTACTCATCATAGAGCGCACCATATCTCATAGGGTGCTATACCTTCGTCCCAATATACCGTTGTGTTGTGGTGTACTCGAAGGAGTAAGCTGAGAGAGAATCACATTCTCTTTTTGATAATCCAGAAACTCTATGCGCAAGTATTCTCCTCCTCGATTGCATCGAAGGACTTTAATACTTCTACCCGTCTGGTTCTTAACTTCAAGCTTATATTCCTTGAATTTCTCAAAAGTTTCAGACTCGTGTTTCAACAGGAACACATGTCCGAATCTTAAGAGATCGTCGATGAATGTAATGAAGTACAAAGAACCAACATTGGGATTTGTAGACATTGGACCGTATACATCATCATGTATCTGTCCCAAGAGTTCAGCAACTCTTTCTCTATTTCCAGTAAACGGAGTATTGGATATTTTACCTTTGAGAAAAGATTGGCAAGTATCATAAGTTGAAAATTCGAACTGATTCTCATATTCATCCTTATGTAACTTAGCTGGTCGTGTCGCATTGATATGACCTAGTCTACAATGCCACAAGAATGATTCGTTCATTTCTGAACTATTCCTCTTGTGTGTGTTCTACATACTTTGAACTGTGGTTTGATTTAGAACGTATATGCCATTTTATAACGTGCATGATCCAATCAACTCTTGATTAAGGAAAATGTTCACAACATTGTCCTGTAATACAAAATTATATCTTTCTTTAACTTAATAAAGAAACTGATGTAATGTTGTATATCAGGTTCAGCATGTAATAACATTTATTCAGAATCAATGTATTAACCATTTGGTAATACAAGGTGATATTTGCCAACTGATTTGGCTACAACATTTGCACCATTATCTACTCTAGAGAATGATCACCTTTTCTCAGTTGTCTACCTCAGTTTAGCCCATGTAACAATTTATATTTATGGGATCCTGTTCCGGTATCTCATACCTAGTACGTAGAGTGTACTGAGAAACAGTTCTTGGTAATGAACACACCTGAAGAATATGCATCAACATGCTCATTCCTTGATTGGGTTGTGTGGAAATCCGGATATTCTCCTATTTCCTACTCGGACTTATAACAGTTATAAGATAGAGCGGACCCAACATTTCCCAGCTCAGTATAATAAGCAGGTTCGGTCAATACATCCATATTATTATCTTGATTAAGGCATGTTATGGTCATTACCAGGAGAGAGAGAGAAGAAAACACTCAGCGTATGCTCGTGCAAGATCAGATATGTTATTATTTTATCTAATCAGGATGGCTCCCACTATTTTTATCAAATCTTCTTTCAAACCCTAAAAGGTGGGACTAGTCGGGATTAATTACACCTTACAAGTTCGCCAATCTTTCAGCCAGGCTAGTGTCGGTACTTTGAGTGAGATTCCCCGTGCTTTCGCATGGACCTAATTAAAATAAACCTCGTTTTCCCAGGAGCGTAACCCCGTTAACGCCTTTCTAGACACCTACTTGATCGGCTAATTGTAATTTGCAAAACTCTCCCAGGAGTAACTCTTACTCGCAGTGGGTATCGGGATCCAACTATCACATAGAAGGTTTGCAATCTCATTGCAAATTTCAACACTTGAAATTCCCGATAATATTTTGCCCTTAGCTTCCAATGACCTTGACGAAAGCCAACAAACCATAGGCCGCTAGTCAAGTTCAACCAGTACATTTCATGATTGAATTAAACGCACCCGGATGACCCTTGACGAAGGCCAACAAAGTCGCATGACTACCCTAATCCAATCGCATCACATGCTTTAGCAGATAAGCACTAGTTAGCTACCGCACACTACGCCTTGACGAAGGCCAACAAACGTAGCACGAATACTAAGTAGTACTTATCTGAAATGACAGACGGCTACGACAGGTTTTTAAGAAAACCTTTTGCGTAATGAACTTGATAACGTTGTAGAATCGAGTGATTTTGAAAAGGAGTGTTTTTTTAGGCTTTTACTAGTTTTGCTAAAGAGGTCACTCCCGGTGAAGGGATTTCGGCACTTTTCTCATCGAATGAGGTGCTGGATATTTCACAAATACCACTATGCAAAGCATGAACTAAAAAAGCAATAAAAAACAAAACCGAGTGGGTTGTAGCATCTGCCAGTTTCGCTAAAGAGGTCACTCCCGGTGAAGGGATCTCGACTCTTTCTTTATCGAATAAGGTGCTGGATATTCTACAAGGAATAATGCTATGCAAAGCAAGAACTAGAGCTACCAGTTTTTAAAACAAGATTCTACAACATCTTTAGGTTTCTTTTCTTTCATTAATCAAATTAATGAAGTCCCATCTTTTATGCTTCCTAAGCATCACAGAAGAAACGAAAGAAACAATATTTATTATATATCATATATATAATATAAGCATTCGTCTCAACCTATCAAGTGATCATATCACAGAATATCAGGTGCAGAAGAACACATATGAAATATTGGATATACTAGGAATTCCGTGTTTCAAATTAAGCAAAAAACACGGATTCCACGGTCGTGATAAATAGCCAAATCCACATCCCTAGACCCCTACGAGAGCGGCAAGCAACCCTACCAATTCGAGAGTTAGAAGACCCGGTCTCAACTCTTCGAGATGTCTCCCACTGGACTCTAGAACCCGGTTACTTGTGCTCCCCTCCTTGGGTCTATCCTAATGCGGAAAAGTAAATAATATACATCAATGGTGAAATCATCCTCAACCCGAAAGTGCCTCAATAAAAAAATATTATATACAAGTTTTTACATGAATGAAAATGAAAAACTCTCATCTCACATAAATAAAACCCTGCTATTCAAACACGACGATCTAATATAACATATCACAGCAACACATAACATCACATGTCATCAACGTATGTAAGTATGCGTATCCCAATTGTCGTTGACATATAGCAACGAAACCGGTAATACACCACGTATTACACTTACGGTCGCAGAAAATAAAGTGAAAACTACAACAATTGGAATCCGCAACCACCTTAGACATCATAAACCCAATGTATCACATACTTTGGATTTCATGCCTAACCAAATGAATTCCATAGACATCACATGCCTAACAATTATAAACCCCGCATTTTAGTCCCGATATTGAAAACACTTTTCAATAACCAGTCGGGTAATTCAACAAGATTCTTGACATCCCGATCGAATAGTCGTCGGAAACTTTAGTAGACGGCCGCACACCCGATGCCATTGACGAAGTGCACTTAGGCGGAACACCGCTACCGCGAGCACACGGACGGATGCTTTTGGCAACGGGGTTCTCCTACAGTCACTTGGTCGGGGCTATGGGACATGGCAATCTAGTAAGGTTAGCCGGCGAGTATCCGCGTATACTACGTAATTGCGAAGGACTTTTGATCGACATGAAAATCCCGCGGCAACCGATCACTTGAGACTGAATTGCTAGATTTATAAAATTCAAATTAGTTTTCATAAAGATAAATATTGTGGATTCCAAGTATCGTATCACAATCATAGATAGCTAGACGATGTTAAATTTTTCGATTGAATCAACAAACACCCAAAATTTCCCAAAAAACTTAACTCTTGAACACAGTTTAAAAACACCCAGAACATGCCACAATACCTATGGACCAACCGTAGAAGGGTCAACCCTTGCCTCACCTATGGCGCCGCGGAACAACCGCAAACCCTAGGGTTTAGTGGCGGTTCTGACGGTCACAGAATCGAGTTAGGGTTTCGTTCTTCTAGAGGGTCCATAGAAAACACCTGCATGATTTTCTGAAGATTTTAAACTTGGAAAAATCCAACTCTTGGAAAATTTCCAGTGAGGGAGAAAATGGGTTATTGATATCATTCGATCTTTTTAACATCGTCTAAATAACCCGAAACAATGTTAGAATTACGACTACGAAACACTCCGAATTGCCTTTACAGAAATATAACATCACATGCAATATCTGTAAAAACAAGAAACACCTGAAATACTAAAACCAAGAGACTGGAAAACCACCAAAAATTTAAGCCAGAAGCCCACTAAAAAACCAGTGATGCCGGTTTTTAACTACATGTCGCCGGTCAAACTCCGGCGATAGGGGCTCAAATTTCTGTGGTGTTCATGTTACATCTCATATAAGATTCTGCAGTTGCTTAAAAAAATTTTAGACACCTTAAAAATTTCTACAGAAACTTGGTTTTTGTTTCGAGTGTTTCGGAGTTGTTTCGGTTTCGTAATTCTACAAATATCGTTTAATTCTCTCGCTTGTTTCTTGATTGATGCTCAAAAAATGATTCTTTTTTGATTAAAAGAAAAGTAAAGGAAGTAAAGAAGAGATGTTTTAGTAATAAAGCAACCGCAATCAATAACGGTGTCGCATGTAGCTATACCTTTAGTGAGTACGGGCCGTCCTCTGGAATTCGTGGAATTTTATCATTTTTGCTTTAGATCGGTTGAAAGAAATAGTAAATAAAATCAAGAAAAGGGTTCAAAATTTAGTTGAAGTAATAGTTTCAAGAAAATTAAGATATTGTTTTCAAGAAAGGAAATCAAGAAAATGTTCAAGATCTAATTATCAAGAAAATATGAAGAAGGCTTGTAGGATTCGATCGGATTTAGTAGCCATGGATAACTAATAAAGGAAACTCATCTTATCTATTGACAGTTTAACACCAGATTGATGGCGATGAATGCGGATTATGGTTTTTAGGAAGAAACTAGGGTTTCTTCACTATAGTCCCTTGTCCTTTCATTGATCCCATTCATTTCCAGCCCTTCACAAAAAGATCGTCAATCTTATCCCAAATCATGGTCAAGATAATCAAGAATTTGATATCGCACCAGATGAGGATGTTAACGATTCTTTTGCGAAAGTTTGTAAACTTCATAAGACTAAAGGAAAGTATAGAATTCTATCATCCATCGATCTACCCTAATCCTACGAATCCTATCAAGCGGAGATTTTCTCGCGCATCATGAAAATCAAAGAAAGATTAGAAAAAGAACTCATAATGCGGAAATTAAAAGAAAGTGAAATTGAAACTAATTATCACCTTTATTATTCAACTTCAAATTACAACCTTTTCAATCCGAGATTACAAGAAGAATTGCCCTCGATCACTCCCTTGAAGAGGTAATTTTTCCGTCGATCTTTACGTCACTCGATCACCGTGAGTCTTGGACCTGTCGTGGATCATGTGCTTGTTGATGATGATTGGCTTTGTATAAAGGAGTCTTGAATGATGTCATTCGATGAATTTCTCAATGATTCTTGATCTTGGATCTTGGATTTGTTGAATTTGTTGGCCCCTTTCTTGATTTGATTTGATTTGATCAAGAACTAGGATAAAATTAGAATTAAAAGTTCGGATAAAAGTTTGAAACTTTTTCAATGTAGCTTTAGGTCCTTTTTATAGTCCTAATCAAGCCTCCCCCACAAGCTAGGTTGTTACAAAGAAGCTTCCAAAAGGTTGTTACAAAGAAGCATTCTCAACAAGCTAGGTTGTTACAAAGAAACTTCCAGAGGAACTCCCGAACCCTAAGTTACTGAATCGGCGCGGATCCGCATCGACTCGGCCTGACTTGGTGTAACATTTTAGAAAATATAAAATATTACTTTTGGAATTTAATATTAAAATAATATTTTTCCCGAAACTACCCGATTTGCGAAATTGGGGTTTTCGAAAAAGGGTATAAATATATACCAATAATTGTGAAATAAATGGAAATTAAAATGATTTATTCATTTAATAATATATTTATAGGATTTGGCATTTTAAAAATTTATTATATGCAGTTTTGATAAAAACTCGATTAGTGCATTGCTAATCGCGATTAAGCCAAATCCGTGTTACAGTTTTCATGGTTAGTGCATCATGACATGTTACATGTTATTTCATTTGTGTGTTTTATGTTAGGGTTGGGCTTTTGGGTGAGAAAAGAAAAGAAAAGAAAAGAGAAATGATTGAGGAGAAGTCAAAACGGGACATAATGATGAGATAAGCATGTTAGGGGAGAGAATGAGAGTGAGAAAGTGAGAGAGAGGGAGAGAGTGCTGCCATTTGTTTTTCCCCCCACCATTTTCTTTTTGTTCCTCTTCCTCATCTCCCTCTATCTTGATCCACCCCAAAAACCTTGCCAAAACCCTATACCCTTTCACAAAAAAATGATCACCTCCTCACCCTCATCGCTATGAACCAAGCAAAGTGGGATTTTGGAAACATTGGGACTACTAGGGTTCTCTTGAGTTCATCTATGAGGTATAGTCATTCCCACTTAGTTAGTTTTAGTTTTCTTGTGTTTTAGATAAATTAGATGTTGGATTGATTGAGTGGTTGTGGAGATAGAAATCCTTAGAGAAGGTTTAGGGTTAAAGATGGTTTTAGTGAACTCTTGTGGCTGTGCAGGACCTGAGATCTAGTATGGGAAACCAAAATATGGATTTGGGAATTGAGTTCATGTCGGTTTGCGAGAAATTTGGGTGTGCAGGGAAATCTGGAGCAACCCGGGGGATTTTTGAGAGTAGCAAACAAATCTAGGGGACAAATTAGGGTACTAGGAGACCACCTTGACGAGACGGACCCAACCTGAGTAGGGAGACCCGAGGAGGCCGGTTTTTTTGATGATTTGGCCGGCCATATGGTGATATGGGGTGTTGGGGTTGGTCCAGTAGCTCATATACATCATATACAGCACCCTAGACTTGTTTGTGCAACTCCTTTTGGCCTGAATCAAAATCTGGAGCACTTTAGTGTGGTTTTGGGCTATGTTTCCGTATTTTAAAATGTTTAGTTTTGATATTTGGATTTGTATTTGGTTGTTGCATGTTTGTACATCGACAACAAGGGTTGTTTGGTTGAATTGCGCGAGGTAGATCATAGGTTTTGACCTATGGGTGATTCGTGCGACATTTGGTTTTCGTGTGTCGTTTTGAATTTGAATTGAATTTTAATGCGGCATGATACGTTATGATGCGTAGGTACCCCACGATGACTTCGATATGACAAGTAAGCGCGTGGCGACATCGGCATCGGCAAGCAAACGTGAGTGGATCTATATCCACGGGGGAAGTCGGGTGGATGGCGTATAGCACCCCCGCAAAGTTTTGATGGAAGACTGATCCATAGAATATGGTTAGGAAACCTAGATTAGGAAACTAGGGTTAGAATGAGGATAGCTACGAAACCATATTAGAAACTAGAGGATAGTTAGAAGTGATATGTTAGTACTATCATAGGATGACGTTTAGAGATATTGCCGTTTAGGGTACTGTAGGACTAGATAGTCGATGTAGATGCGTCATCCGAACTATACCTTTTTCTAAACCGAAGAATCGTATGTATCTTTTAAATGTCTACCTTGAGGGATGTTACGGATTTTCAAATGATATCTCTTTCTTATAAACACCGTAACCCCTATTTTCAAAACTATGATTCGCTTCTTTAAAAATCTGATTGTATGGTTCGGGTGTGTATATTAGATTAGATACTTATGTTTAGTAGAGATATAATGTTGATGTAAGTTCGATTTGATGTGTGTTATAAATGCGATGAAAGGATATAAGAAGGATATGATGATATGATGGGATGATGATATGATGATATGTTGGTATACGGATGCGAGTCGATCGAGATGATTTATACCCTGTCGGTCCCCTGATATGAGATTATTGCGGATGTGAGCCGGGACATAGGTACATAAATACATATACATATATAGAATGTTGTGAATCATGGATGATAGGTCGTACGTGAGTTCAGGATGTACCCTCATTTGTCGTGTAGGATGATAGGATCCCTATTAGGTTAATGCCGCCGTACGATGATTTTCCGTGCGTGATGAGTTTGACTTGATGATTGATCCTTACCCTTGACTAGAGATTGTCGTACGATGGATCATACCGTACGCGATGTTGTTAGGCTGGATGCCGATTGATAGATTTCCCGACTCGATCATGTTAGATATGTATACCCGTCAGCATTTACATATGTTTTACCTCATGCTGCCTTCATGTTATTCGCATTGCATCTCTTATACCTGTGATAGTACACCTGCACCATTATCGATGATGCGCATGTTACACGTACACAGATTGTAGGCTCACACACTTCATCATCGATAATTGCCATGTCACCACACAGTAGGATTGTTGCATCATGATATGACTCTTCGCATAACATGCTTACGTGTACATTGCTACATCCATACTTGCGCATATATATACATTGTAGATTCATATTGTGCACATATACACTGACATATCCATATTTGCGCACATACACATTGTATACCCATATTGGTGCACACATACATTGGTACATCCACACTTGCGCATATTCATATTGTACCTATATAGATAACTGGTTTTATTGTAAAATTGGGAACCGCATGTTATATTTTAAAAACTGGAATCATTATAAAAGAGCGGTTTTCCTTTAATATGTCATATCACTATTCCATGTTGCATGATACACGATATACTTACATTTCTATTATATGTCGCATGCATCATACTCTATGATTTTACGCATTGAGATATGCTGTTTTCATGAGATTTCTGGATTTAAGAACCGTGGACATTTTAAAAGAGATTATGTGTTGTTTTAAAAATCCGGTTTCTCCTGATATGACATTTCAGTGCGTCCACCATGTGTTTTCTCGGTTCTGAGAGCGACATGTGAAACCCGATTCGAGGAGGTGGGTGAGGCCGATTGCGGGTACATGGTGGACCCGGTATGGTATCCCGGGGCAAGAAAGGGATGCTGTGTATACATACGGTGAGCCTGGCAGAGGGACTACTACCTACCGGTGATAGTATTTGGGCTCGGCGGATATCCGGAGGATACCGACCAGAGTTGAGAGATGATATGGGCCGATCCAGACTGATGGAGCCCGTGGGACGATCCAGACTGACGGAGCCAGATATATCACTAGTAAAATAGGGGGTTGCCCCTACGGATATTGAAATCCGTAGGGGCAGATTTAACTTGGCCCTATGGATTAATCCGTAGGGCTAAATGGTTGCCCCTACGGGCAAAGACGTCCAAGATTAAAAATATTAATTCTTAATTTGGTGTTTGCCCCTACGGAGGCGTAAACAAAGGACCTACGGGTATATCCGTAGGGGCAACTAAATATCAAATTACTAAAGCACAGATCGATCGCCTACGCTCACAATTTCTTTCTCTCTCGATCTCGATCGCGCACGAAAATAAGCCCCAAATCGCCACGCCGTCGTCGCCAACGTTGTTCTCCTCGTCGCTACCGCCGGTTTCGTCGCCACCGCAGTTCTCGTCGCCACCGCGGTTCAGGTCGTCGCCACCGCCGTTCAGGTCGTCGCCCCAGCCCCCAGCAGCCGTTCAGGTGAGTAAATCTCGAGGTAAATTAAAGAATTTTTGGATTATTTTGGGCTTAGGGTTCATAGCGCGCGAGTTGGGGTTGGGCAGGGGTCGCGGTCGCGGTCGCGGTCGGGGTCGGGGTAGGGTCAATTTATCCAATTTTTTATTGGGGGTGCGGCTGGGGCTGCGGGCTGGGGCTAGGGCTGGGCTGCGGCTAGGGCTAGGGTTGGGGCTGGGGCTCGGGCTGCGGCTAGGGCTAGGGTTGGGGTCGGGCTCGGGCTGCGGCTAGGGCTGTGCATCCTCCAGAGGGCGATCATAGGATCGGTGAAGTGAGGTGGCTGGATATGAGATACGATGGATTTCCATGTGTTAAATGGAATGCTGAGGGTCAGAGTCGGTTATTCATATATCTCCCAAAAAAGAATGAGTTTGTTATCAAAGGTGTATTGACTTCTACATCAAGGAATATCAGTTATATGTCATCCAGTGACTAAGTCTGTTTCTGGCCCAACCATATTTATGAATCGTTTCTTCTTTTTCCTTCTTACGTATATTTACTAGTTCAGACTGTATGCACCTCTGCAATCAACGCCGAGAACTTGTACATTATAGGTTAATAGACATATGCTATGAAATCACGGTGCATATCGAATTCATGATATGTTATAGTCCCTCATTATTTTTACTGTGGTGAGAAAGCAGTCGCTGGTGGCCACAAGCCATAGAATTGGCAGTTGTCCTACCTGCGATAACATCTTACAAATCATCAGTAGACATCTCTGTTATATTAATCTTTTAATGTCTGCATGCATGCATGTTTATTTGCATATTTCCACTTGTTTGTGCCATAGTTTTTGTGTGCATGTGTGCGTGTGTGCCACAGTTATATTTACTTCTACATCAAGGAATATCAGTAGCATGGCAGGATTTAGTCCGGTTTTGTCCTAACCGCATTTATGAATTTGTCTTTTAGATGTTTTTCTGAGTGTCACATCGTTCTCACCCAAGTTTGTAAGCCATGTTCATTATTCTTGCAATTCTTTTAACTTGAATATGCCAGTTATTGTTCCGTTTACTATAAAGTTGCAACAAAGAGTCTCTGTTAGCACTTCCATGCACCCTTTACATGTTTTTATCATATCCACTCCTATCTATCCAAAAAGTCAACATCTTCTGGTATTTGTTTTCAAGAAGAAAAGATAAGAGAGGAAAAGATATTTGTCCGTCTCATATTTGAGCCATACTTTTGATTTTCTTGCAGATTCTGGGTTGATTTTCTGTGATAATTCATAAATATAGTAATATTTGTAATGTTTCTTCTTGTTAGTCTAGCTTTCCTCTTATGAATGCCAACACTGTTTTTGCCCTCCTTTTCTTCGGGGCACATGATATCTTGCACCTCTCCTCTCGAAAACTTATTTCTCTTTTATTTTCTATATCTTTATTTTATTTTATCTTATTTGCTACGCTTTGTTTTGTTTTATTATATTTTTCCTCTGCTAATTATATTCTTCTAGACCATGTTTGCCTAATCTATCCGAGGCTTAGCATAATCTAGTTGCGATAAACAATTCCATCTTCTGCTACTATGGTGGCACTGAGAAACTTCCATTTAGAAATGACAGCACGTATTTTGTGGAAGTACTGTACATAAGTAAAACCACAACGGGCATGACAAATTTGTTGACCAGGTTCCGATTACTGTGTGAAAGTTGTTCGGATGAAATTCTAATTCTGGTGGAATTGAAATCGATAACCGGTTCATATGGTGATTTAGGCTGCTTCAGTGATATTTGTGCCTACATTGATGCCTCAAGCAACGAATCAATGATGTGGATCACAAACTAATTAAATAAATTTTGAATACCAATCTGGACTGGGATTTGTGATTGGTGAGAAGTTTGTGTGCTCATGGGCATGACACAAGTCGGGAAAAGTATAACTTACAACGATCGTGTTCCAAATTAACGTAATTCAAATAGCAATTCCTTGGAATTTTTTAGTCCAGAGAATCTTGATCGAGTCTCAGTTCCATATTATTGCTAGTGGATGCGTTTTGTTCAAAGAGTCGTTTCCTTTTAGTAATTTTCCTTTTTAGGGAGTTTTCGACATTGTAATCTCACTAGTTGATAATGTTAAATGAGTTCTAGTCCTAGTTTGCTACATTTTTTATATATAGTAGATGGTGATACTTCTTTAAGTAAAAACAACCCTACACTTAAGCGAAATCATAAATCGAAACACACATATATAGAATACAACTCATACATGGGTATCCTCAAATCTAACTTTAATTATCGATAATTTATTTTTTTCATCGACAAACGCACACACAAAGCATATACACGGATTTTCTCCTTTGTCAGTAACCATCCCGTTCTTAGATTTCTGAATATAGTCATCATAACCTACAATTTATATGATACAGTCTAACATGGCCCATGAGTACGTCAGGGTTAGGTTCTTCTATGACTTCTTAGTGTCCAATGGAAAGCATACATCAGATTTGTGCAGGTCAGGTTCTTCTATGACTTTCAAGAGTCTCAACTGATTCTGTAAATTACACCCTAGTTGGGTGATACTTTTACCACTTCTCACTGCAGGTGCGCTCTCTAATATCCATTTTGAATGTAATATTATAGATATTCAAAATGGATATTAGAGAGCGCACCTGCAGTGAGAAGTGATAAAAGTATCACCCAACAAGAGTGTAATTTACAGAATCAGTTGAGACTCTTGAAAGTCATAGAAGAACCTGACCTGCACAAATCTGATGTATGCTTTCCATTGGACACTAAGAAGTCTCTGAAGGGAAAATCCTATGTGAAAGCCATCATTAGTTCATATCAAAAGATTGATGCTGAAACAGAGAATAAGGAATGCCATTTTTTTCTTCTTCTGCCACATTACTGTCTTCTCCTTCTTTTTCTGCCACATTACTGTCTTCTCCTTCTTATTATGTGCACGTGCAAATTCAATGACTATATTGAGAATATGGATTAATAGTGGGTAAGAAAAGTATTTCTCAAATGGCTTTTGCGTCTAAAAACCATAAACTACTAAGTAATAGCATACATAATTTTTTTAGTATAAAGGTTGTTATTTTAAGTTTTCCCTTATAGAGATATGATCTAACTGCCTTTATAAACTATAAGTGTGCAGAAAATTATGATAAGAAACCATAAGAAAGGGTCGTAGCCATGCATAACCTTGAATCTACATCCCAAATCATGCACAAGCATGCAATTATTGTCACCTTGCCGTGGAATATAAAATATCTTGGAAGACTATAAGCGAGGATTTAAATCTTGATAGCTTTTGACTTCAACATATATTTTTCTCAAGTACCATGAAATATACTTCCTCCGTATAAACCGTTTTCAAGAAGATGGATTAATAATGACAAATTATCCATTGTGGCTCACTAGGTTAGCATTTTCTCTTCTATTGACCATCTTACTAATCTGCTTGGTAAATTTATTCGGAACCGGCTGCGTATCATTAAAAGACATGCATAAGAAAGAAAGCTAAAATACAGATATATAGCATACCGATACATCGAAACTTCAAAGTTGCGATGACAATCCAGAGATATTTATTTCTACACACGTGGTGCGCGTGTGAATGCGTCAGGCATCATGGACAAATATTTCAGAACATGGAAAGTATTATTAGTATAAAGTAATTAAAGCTTTTAAACACTTTTGGTAGATATTTTCTTAGTTGATGCAATCATATCATGAGGACTAAATTTAAGCTATTATACATATGCATATGTATTTTTCTAACCTAATATATCACACACACACACACACAGAGAGAGAGAACACCAGTTTGGTAGAGAAATCAGCTAGCAGGACCATGAAGAAATGGAGTCCATAGCATTGCTCATCATCATCATCCATGATCCCTTTGAAAAAATATTATCAAAGGGATCATGGATGATGATGATGAGCAATACTATGGACTCCATTTCTTCAGGATCCTGCTACCTGATTTCTCTACCAAACTGGTGTTCTCTCTCTCTCTCTGTGTGTGTGTGTGATATATTAGGTTAGAAAAATACATATGCATATGTATAATAGCTTAAATTTAGTCCTCATGATATGATTGCATCAACTAAGAAAATATCTACCCAAGGTGTTTAAAAGTTTTAATTACTTTATACTAATAATACTTTCCATGTTCTGAAATATTTGTCCATGATGCCTGACGCATTCGCAGGCGCACCACGTGTGTAGAAATAAATATCTCTGGATTGTCATCGCAACATTGAAGTTTCGATGTATCGGTATGCTATATATCTGTATTTTAGCTTTCTTTCTTATGCATGTCTTTTAATGATTCGCAGCCGGTTCCGAATAAATTTACCAAGCAGATTAGTAAGATGGTCAATAGAAGAGAAAATGCTAACCTACTGAGCCACAATGGATAATTTGTCATTATTAATCCATCTTCTTGAAAACGGTTTATACGGAGGAAGTATATTTCATGGTACTTGAGAAAAATATATGTTGAAGTCAAAAGCTATCAAGATTTAAATCCTCGCTTATAGTCTTCCAAGATATTTTATATTCCACGGCAAGGTGACAATAATTGCATGCTTGTGCATGATTTGGTATGTAGATTCAAGGTTATGCATGGCTACGACCCTTTCTTATGGTTTCTTATCATAATTTTCTGCACACTTATAGTTTATAAAGGCAGTTAGATCATATCTCTATAAAGGAAAACTTAAAATAACAACCTTTATACTAAAAAAATTATGTATGCTATTACTTAGTAGTTTATGGTTTTTAGACGCAAAAGCCATTTGAGAAATACTTTTCCTACCCACTATTAATCCATATTCTCAATATAGTCATTGAATTTGCACGCGCACATAATAAGAAGGAGAAGACAGTAATGTGGCAGAAAAAGAAGGAGAAGACAGTAATGTGGCAGAAGAAGAAAAAAATGGCATTCCTTGTTCTCTGTTTCAGCATCAATCTTCTGATATGAACTAATGATGGCTTTCACATAGGCTTTTCCTTTTAGAGACTTCTTAGTGTCCAATGGAAAGCATACATCAGATTTGTGCAGGTCAGGTTCTTCTATGACTTTCAAGAGTCTCAACTGATTCTGTAAATTACACTCTTGTTGGGTGATACTTTTATCACTTCTCACTGCAGGTGCGCTCTCTAATATCCATTTTGAATGTAATATTATAGATATCCATGCCTGTTTATGTCAAAATTACTTATATTGTCAATGTTTGAATGTCTAGTTGTTGGTGATGCGTCCATATCAGGGACATAGGCCACTCCCGTTCCTCCAGGTATGTTTATATATTATATAGGGCATGTATATTGATTTAGAATGCTATATCATAAATATACACACATTCCTTTTGCTCTTAGTCGTCCAACTCATTATCATGGGCTGCTTGATGAGATTAGATTTGCGCCTGATGATCTACAAGAGCTTGTTCACTCCCTGTCATATGTGTAAGCAGCGCTATATGCGAGTTTACCTTGTTAATATGTATGTACTGAAATTAATTAATATTATTCAAATTTTGATACATGCAGATACCAGAGAAGCACATCTTCTATCTCTGTAGGTAAGGCTTTGAATTTGTTGATTTTGGTATTTCTTGTCAATTTTATAGACCAGTATGTGCTAAATATAATGTTCTGACAGTTGCTAGGGGGAAGACAGCATTCGAATCTGCTGACCCCAGTCCTGGACGCCGCACACGGACGACACCACGGAGGTTGGGAGAGAGGCCGAGGACTGGGCTCTAGCAGGGCCCATATGAGGTTATTTGGTTGTAGACTTATGTTTTATTAATCATACATGTACATATCTAATTAAAATAAACTACAGTTTTCCAAACTAGATATCCAAATGGGGTTTCGAAATAACTCGATAATGATAAGAATTCGAATAAAACAGAGTTCTTACACGCTTATTGCACACGTTAGGTCCAGACGCGACGGGGTAGGCGCAAGATTCTAGCGTTTATCAGAGGTGGAGCTGGACCGAGCTAGGCTAGCATTTTGATTCTTATTTTTTGAATCATGTATTTATTTATATGATACATATTGTACTATATTTTGAAACATTTTGGGCGATATTGATTTTGGTTTATATTTATATCATATTCAGTTTTTTGGTTTCTTTTGTATATTATATGCGTGAGATGTGAATATGAATACTGCGATATATGTTGTGTGATGATTAATTTTATATTTGATTGATGTATATATTATTGTGCACAGGGCGGGAAAAAATCAGGCAGCCCATTTTAAAAAAAAAAATACAGATAATGTGTACCTACGGATTAATCCGTAGGTACACTTGTTGCCCCTACGGCTAAGCCCGTAGGGGCACAATAACAGCAGTAACTGATATTTTCCACCCGATCGCAGTACCAGGGGTTGGGAGTGCCCCTACGGATACAACCGTAGGGCCAACTGGCTAGCCCCTACAGCGTTATCCGTAGGGGCCATATATCAGGATTCCTGATATATGGCCCCTACGGATAGGTACCTACGCCTATATCCGTAGGCGTTATATGATGCCCCTACGGTTATGTCCGTAGGTACCTCCAATATATTAAAAAAACCATAAATAATATAACTTTTTTTTACCCTACGCATTACTCCGTAGGGGCAACAGGACCTACACATATATCCGTAGGGGCAATAATTTGACCGTAGGGGCAAGTTCAGGGCTTCAACTTGCACTTGCGGCCT
The DNA here is from genome assembly GCA_030015575.1 of Agapanthus africanus. Classification (NCBI taxonomy): domain Eukaryota; kingdom Viridiplantae; phylum Streptophyta; class Magnoliopsida; order Asparagales; family Amaryllidaceae; genus Agapanthus; species Agapanthus africanus. The sequence goes on from CM057339.1 coordinate 438,922,526, forward strand.
TTGCACCTGCGGGGCATTTTTTAGCCCCTACGCAATTGCCCGTAGGGGCAGTGGGTTGCCCCTACGGATTTATCCGTAGGGGTAACCCTTATTTGTAGTAGTGTATGAGGAATTACGTGCCGATGCTGGGCACGGTTTTCATGATATTTTCGAGTGTCGATGATAGGCACTCAGGTTCCATGATTTTGATGTGTCGGGAGGGGCACCGTTGATATATATATATATCGTTGGAAATAGTGCCCTCAGAGTCAATTATTGGATCACAGGCACGTGATTGCAATGATTGAGGGAGGACCTATCCCGGTAGGACAGTGTTACTCGAGATGATAGTATGCTATCTGGTTTATCTTTATCATCGTGTACTGCTTCAGGTGACCTGGCATGTCGCTATTACACGTTGATAGAGCCCCTAGGATTATTGCTTGACTGCCGGCAGTATGATGGCGATCATATACGTGGGAGCTGGTAGTCTATAAGCACATCCTTAAAAGGTCCCTAGTCGTAGGAGTTTCGAGACAGGGCATCGATACTCCATTAGTAGACTAGTGTATACAGTCGAGACCCCGACGAGGGGCGGTGGCCGGTCTCACAAGCCACTGGTGTCAGTTGGTTCACCTAAGATGTATACAGGTGCTCATTGGGTTATGAGTACACCGGACAGGACTCGCCGGGAACCTGCTAGTTGGTCTTATACCAGATGTCAGATAGCAGTTCCCTGGTGACATGTGTACAGGTTAGTTCATCGACCTGAGATCGTCATTTGTCTCGTGTGAGTTCCCACTGTGCTTTGATTACTACCCTACCACGGCTCAAAGGAGTCGTGCAAACAGGTTTTAGTTGGGTACAGTCCCGAGCCACATGGAGGCAGTGAGCGGATCTGCAGGGGTTCGTCTCTCCCGGTACTGGGGGTGAAGTCGCGCTGTGTCTAGGAGAGCCATTACGCAAAGCTCTCGGCCGAGGCAGGAGATTTACTGGTAGGTATTCCAGTAGTATCTCAGGGCGTTCTGGGCTACACTCTGACACGACTTGTACCGCTTTTGGGGGTCTGACTTTTACCAACCCCCTAGGCCCGCCATGCGATGCTCATAGACGAACGGACCGGACTGTACGGATATTGTCACTGACAGGCTCAGTTGGGTGTCGGGGTGAGCTTCCTCATCGACGTCCCTTTTGGTCAATAGCTGGTGGCCCGTCACGTATTGGCTTATACCTCTGACGTGCTAGTGGTTAAATCCACAGCCATAGTATTGACGAGTCTTTAGAGTCCACCACACTTTCAGTTACTCAAGATTTCGGGCGAAATGCTGTAGAGGCCGTATGGAGATATGGCAGGGTCCGATCAGATACGTGCGGTATTGCACGGATCAGGATCGGACAGTTTTGTACTAGTGGCCGTATAGTTATATGGCAGGGTTCGATCAGATACGTGCGGTATTGCACGGATCAGGATCGAACGGATTTTACTAGCCGGCTTTGGTTTAAGCCGGTACTAGTTTAGTACAGTGTAGATTTTGTCTCATTGCATTTGTATCCGGTCAGAATACAGATGCGGGTGTGTATGCACAGTATCGGGGTTTTCCTGTAATTTATTACGGGACCAGTTTTCTGGAGTTGCCAGTTTGCATTCTGTTCCGGCCGGTTTTCCTTTGTTCTTTCCCGGCCGGACTTTTCTGATGGAGGGGGTAATTTGCAGTTTTGCAAATTACATTTGAGGAGGGGGTTTCTTGCATATGTATTTATTATGATAGCATCTTTAGATACCATTCTTTTCCTTCATCTTTTCATGCTTTATTAAGATTTGAAGTGAGTTGAAAGTTGAAGAGAAAGGATTAGGATTGATGTGAGTTTATGATGATGATGTTTAGGATATAGTCACCATTCTCTTTATCCTACACTCACCTCCCTTCTTATGGTTGGTATTCTCATTCCTCCACCATATTATCATTCTCACTAGATGAAAGAAAACTTCACTTGAGAGGAAAAAGAATGAGAGAGTTCATTTTGTGATGTGAGGAATTCTTCATCTCCTTCTTCTTCTTGTTTTGGAAAAATGAAAGCACCATTTTTCCTAACCCCATTCCTCCATCATGGCAACTACAAACCCCAAATGAGACTAGCATGATCTACTACACATTCTACAGCATATCTTGAGCATGTCGAGTTGCCGGCTTCATGCCCGAGTTGCCTCGGTATCGAGGCGGGAGCCCGTAAAAGACGCAGGCGATGTGGTGCCCTTCCGGCGAGGAGGCGACGATGTGGAGACAAGACTTTCCGCGGGAGATCGGGACGATGACGAGAAGACCGGAGGACTTGGATCACTCGGTATACTTCTATTCCCATCTCTTGTTAGCTAGCATTAGGTTAATGGTTACGATCCGGGTATATTGTCCGCGGTAGCGCCAGTTTAAAAGATAAGAAAATTTTGATTCCGCAATTTGGCCTCGGGTTGACGGCCGGGGCGCTGCCGTGGCGCAACATGGTATCAGAGCCACGCCATTAACCTTACCTAGCTTGTTCTAATGTGTTTTGCATTTCCGATCGACCAAAATTCCAAAAAACTCATTTTTGTTCACATCAGTTTTCTGTTGAAAGTTTTTGGTGTCTAAAAATTTTTCAGGTTGCAGAAAAATAATGTGCAGGAAATTCTAAGACCACTGGGAAAATTCGACACAGTCAGTCGACCAATGTAGCGCGGATCCGCGGCCAAATCCCCCATTGGGCCGCGGTTCCGCCGCACATTGGTGACGTCACTGCATCATTTTTTCCCAGTGGGCTTCTGGGCTTATTTTGGGGGTTTTGGAATATTAAAATTGGGCCAATTATTTCTGTGAGTGCTACAGTTTTACTTGGGGGCCCACTTGTTAATTGTTTGATTGATCGGATATTTTTAAACACATTATTTCACAGTATTTACATTATATCTGCGACCGTGAATGTCACTCGATCGATAAATCCGGTCTAACTGCTATAGCCCGGTTAGACGGATTTGCGAACGTGACTTTCACGTTGATGTTCTATGTTTATGCTGTGTTGTTGCGGATCGGTCGTTGGGGATAGCCTGGATGCAATGCTAGTACAGTTTTGTTGTATTATGTACATTTGATATTGCGGGGCGAGCGTCCGACATGTGGACTGCCGTCACTGCCTGTTTGTATTATTCTTTTGGGGCACGACCTGGTTGCGGTCGATGTACCCGGTGTATGTATATTTTACTTTCTGTACTAGGATTACCCCGCGGAGGGGTGCACGGATAGCCGGGTTCTAGAGGGCAACGGGCCCGCATCTCATGGCATTGAGACGGAGGGGGCTTCACTCTAGGATTGGCGGGCTATTCGCCGCACTCGTAAGGGGTACAGGTTGACCCAGGAGGGGTGCCCAAGTTACCGGATTCCATGAAGTGCTGGGTGGTCCATTCACGGTGCTGAAGGGGGCTGCCTCGCTTCAGGTTTTGGCGGGTGACTTGCCGCGCCCGTAAGGGTCTAGGTTTTCATTGCACAGGCTATCCACACGACCAGGGGAACGTCGGGTTTCAGCAGCGGCTCTGTGAAACCCGGGGATCCCAGATATCTGTATTGTTCTGTGATGCTGTACATTTCTGTGATGTTGCATTTTATCACGCCTTGAGCGAATATAATATATTGGTATATATATTAGTAGATGTTGTATATGTTTTACATCCGCGCTAGTCCAGTCCCCGCTCTGTCGTTAGTTAAGTAACCTAACGGGTGATGACGGGACCCAGTGGCGAATGCGGATGGCATATACGTACATCATTATTTTCGTTCTTTATTGGTGTGATCATTTGATGGGACTGCGTTGATTCGGATCAATGCAAGATAAACAAACCTATTCTGATGTTGTTGGAACAATTTTTCAAAAAGCTGTTATTGCAAGGACGTTCACTTTTGTTTTGCATCGTGGTATTCATTTGGAATATCCTGCTCCTCAGTCGACGAGGCAAGGGCCGAGATCCCTTCATCGGGAGTGACCCCTTGGACAGAAGTTTGCGTCAGGGCATTAACTTCACTATAGCCGATTACTTTTGCTTTGCATCGTGGTATTCAGTTGGAATATCCTGCACCTCATTCTACGGGGAAAGAGCCGAGATCCCTTCACCGGGAGTGACCTCTTTAGTAAAGGATTTCGTCACTATATTTTTATAAAAGGCTATGCAGTTCCTTCAACGATATCAAGTTCATTACGTTAAAGGTTTTTCGCCAAAAACCATTCGTAGCCCTCCGTCATTTCCTATGAGTATTATTTAGTATTCGTGCTGCGTTTGTTGACTCCGTCAAGGCGTAGTGTACGGTAGCTAAGTGGTGCTTGTTTGTTGCATAAATGGGATTGGTTAGGACAGTCGTGCGGCCTTGTTGACTCCGTCAAGGGCACGTACGGGTGGGTTTAATGCAATCCAGATAATGACGGGATGAACTTGACTAGGACTCTTTAATTTGTTGACTCCGTCAAGGTCACTTGAGTCCTAGGGGTAAAAACACACATCGGGAGTTTCAAAAGAACTGAAACTTGCCAGGCATGCGCATACCTTCTGGAGTGTGGTGACTTGAGTGGATTCTGTCAAGTTATCATGCGATGATAGTTGGATCCCGATTCCCACTGATGAGTTGGTTTACTCCTCGGGTGATCCCGACTAATCCTTCTTTCAGGTTTGGAGGAGAATTTGAGGTACAGTGGGAGGTTTCCAGATTAGAAAAAGTAATAACCATTCTGATCTAGGATAGAGTGCACGCTGAGTGTTTCTTTTCTCTCTCTCTTTGGCAGCGACCATTGACCCGACCCTGGACTATGACTCAGTGACCAAGTTGACCGAACCTTCTTAACACTGGCTTTTGGATTGTCAGAGTTGCAGACCTCATTGCCACTCCTACTTTTACCCTTTTCTCCTGGACACCCCGTATTACTACGAACGTCCACTTCCATTGGACAAAACCATCGTATGGTTATATACGAACTCGAAGGACTTCGAGGATGGTTTCTGGTTCTGGAGAAAAACGAATAGGATTATTCAGTTGTCTTTTCTTTTCACATTCTCTCATTGCGAGTACTCCTTGGTTTAGGAGATAGTACACCTATTACGCAAATTGGATAGTCTTCTTCCAAACCTTAGGCTGGTGCCGAACGGTGGGGAACGAAGAAAACCAATTGGCATAACGATGGTGTGCAGAAGGTATTAAGTTAAGACAAAGCAAGGGATTAGTAAGAGGGCAAAGTAAATTGCGACTGCTATTCACGACCAAACCAAGTATTTCTTCGCCAATCCTAAATCACCTTTGTATTTCTCCAGGACACTCCGTATCACTACGAAGATCCACAGTTTATTTGGATACTCCATCGTATGGTTATATACGAACTCGAAAGGAACTTGTTCCAGTTCGGGGATGGATTCTGGTTCAGGAGAAATAAGAATAAAGTACATTCAGGTGTCTTTTATCTTCACCTTCTCTCGCGATGCGAGTGCTCCTAGGATTAGGACAGTACACCCTTAATGCTTATTGGATAGTCTTCTTCCAAACCATAGGCTGGTGCCGAACGGTAGGGAAGGAAGAAAACCATTTGGCCTAAAGGGGTGTGCAGACGGTAATGACTAAAGACATATAAAGGGATTTGGACAGATGGCAAAGAGATATACGGTTACAGTTGTGAATCTGGATAATGGAAGAGGCATTACTAGGAATACCAGAATACCCCGACAAAACATTTCAATGTTTCAGTTTCACTGTGTACTGTTAATGGAAAACTGATTTCCCAGGTAGACACTTGCTCCAGGGTATGTATTTACGAGGTATGATTCTCACATCTGTATGGTTTTACAGATGATGAGTGGGAGTAAGTTATTGGGAATTGGGTGATCATCCTCATTATATCGGGATTCGTTGTAATCGGTGATATTTGAGGAAGTCACCTGGGTTGTTTTCCGGACGGCAAATATTTGGTTTTGAATATCCGCGGTTATGCACCAATTTCAAATTGATATATCTGTACGTCTATTTTTATAGAGTGAGATATACCTTTTGAAGTTATGTCGATGACATTTACCTATATCAGTGGATGGTTAGGTAAGGAGCATTAAACAGCGGTGTAATTCTTCTTAACCATAAGTACAGTTTTCAACCTACGACACACAGTGAATGAGTTATCAAACTCAAGGGACTTATACAGAGTATTGTATGTTGTCCAGGGTCCATCAGGACAGAGGGGTTGGTCCTCGTACTATATTCGGTTTACTTATGACTTCTCTAGTTTTTAGACAGGTGTTTCGTGGAAACACAGGGTCCGAATTTTGAGAAGTTATAGGTATTTGAATAAAGTAGAGAACCAGGTATTGCAAGTATCGGGATTCTTCAAAGTGATCGAAGATGTAGATACTTGTGTATGGTATTCAGTTGATAGTAATGATAAAGAGAACTAGCTTCTCTTTCAGGTTACTCATAATTGGAAGCATTCCTAAGTTGAGTAACGCTGATCGGCCTCCTTCCATTTAGTTGACATGCACTGGTGACAGCTGCATGATTTGAATCTGGTTCAATTAAATCAGTGCCTCTGGTTCTATATTGGATATAGAACAGTTCATATCTTAACGTTGTTAAGGTACGGGGAGTTGTCCGGCTTATGATTAAAACCAGACACTGGACAACTCAAGGCACGTTTCTGTAATGGCTGTTTGTGGGTTGACCCAGGCTATGACGAGGGTTGACTTTCTACCATCTGGCAGATCAATAGAAATATTGTTCTAGACTCGCCACAGTTTTATTAAAAAATGGATTTTTTCAAAAACAGAAGTGGGAGTATGGTAGAACTGGAAGTGATTCCAGAACCGCAAACGATTACTGAAGATTTGATAAGGAACCTAAAGATTCAATCTGATTTGACATTCCATTGGCCACTCCGCAGATAAGGTGGGTAACTTCAGGCACCCGAGAGGTACTCCGGTAGCCTCAAGGATGGTGACAGGGAAGTTCTTGTTTACCCACACTTGCCATTGTTGTTGTTCCAGGCTGCGAGACCCGGCAGGAGGATGAGTATAGCGTCGTTCTAAACTAGCTTTAGAAGTGCACGTCTATATGACTCTGCCAGAGGGTTGTCGTAGTCAGTGGGAGCAGCGGAAGCATTGGTGGACATCAGGCTTATGTCTATTTATAGACTAAAGCAGATATAGCGGAGATAGATCATCTATTTCTGATGTGACAGTCATAGGTTTGACGTCATCAGAATAGGGGATGGATCTGTTGAGAAGGTAGTAGGAAGTGATACTCCTATACTACGATCGGTTATACTTTGGTCGTCACACAGTGTTTTCTCCATATAGGACTTGGATATTATATCAGACATTCTGGTTACTGGATCTATGGTTTTAGATCTAGATTTGGGTGGTTTCCCAATCTGGGTACCTTGACAGCATTCTATGAGTATTTAGAATGGACGACTCCTGGCACGGTAGTACACCTGCAGGTAATGGAGTCACCCTCTCTAAAGGTGTCTTACAGACTAAAGGGAAGAGGGATACGCATGATTGACATATCACTTGCTTAGGCAATTGAGTCAATCATGAGATGTCAAGTACCACACCAGATGTTGTTCTTGCAGTAGATGCAATAAGTTGATATTGATCCAATCCTGGAGAAACAGTCGGAAGCAGTTTTGGAACATAAGTTGATGTTCTAGGGATATGATAACGGCAGCCTCCTTTAGGAGACGGTTATCATTCCAGGCTTCCAAGGTGACCTGGATGGCAGAGTGGCTGTCAGAGTTATAGTTTTCCCTTCTGACGAGGGGCAGTATTTTGGACAGGTGGTCCAAGGCAATACTGAGGGCGGCATGGCGCAGGATACTGATTAAGTTCAGTTGACGATACAGTCTAAGAAGTTTGGATTTGGAGTTCATTTATGAGCTAGGTCCCATCAGACATCCAGACATTCTAAGACAGGTATTGCTCATTTCGGGAGATGGTTTTCTCCGCGAACTTGAGATATAGAGAGACATAGAAAGAAACATCACAGCGGATCCACTCACTGAGGCTATTCCTCGAACGCAATAGTTTCGCAAACGAGCTTTGTGAGACTGACTAGTAGAGGAGTTGGGTGTTCGGTATCACACGGGCTGTGAGTATGCGGCATCGCAATAATTAGCCTTGAGTGCAAGTGGGAGATTGTTGGAAATAGTGCCCTCAGAGTCAATTATTGGATCACAGGCACGTGATTGCAATGATTGAGGGAGGACCTATCCCGGTAGGACAGTCTTACTCGAGATGATAGTATGCTATCTGGTTTATCTTTATCATCGTGTACTGCTTCAGGTGACCTGGCATGTCGCTATTACACGTTGATAGAGCCCCTAGGATTCATGCTTGACTGCCGGCAGTATGATGGCGATCATATACGTGGGAGCTGGTAGTCTATAAGCACATCCTTAAAAGGTCCCTAGTCGTAGGAGTTTCGAGACAGGGCATCGATACTCCATTAGTAGACTAGTGTATACAGTCGAGACCCCGACGAGGGGCGGTGGCCGGTCTCACAAGCCACTGGTGTCAGTTGGTTCACCTAAGATGTATACAGGTGCTCATTGGGTTATGAGTACACCGGACAGGACTCCCCGGGAACCTGCTAGTTGGTCTTATACCAGATGTCAGATAGCAGTTCCCTGGTGACATGTGTACAGGTTAGTTCATCGACCTGAGATCGTCATTTGTCTCGTGTGAGTTCCCACTGTGCTTTGATTACTACCCTACCACGGCTCAAAGGAGTCGTGCAAACAGGTTTTAGTTGGGTACAGTCCCGAGCCACATGGAGGCAGTGAGCGGATCTGCAGGGGTTCGTCTCTCCCGGTATTGGGGGTGAGGTCGCGCTGTGTCTAGGAGAGCCATTACGCAAAGCCCTCGGCCGAGGCAGGAGATTTACTGGTAGGTATTCCAGTAGTATCTCAGGGCGTTCTGGGCTACACTCTGACACGACTTGTACCGCTTTTGGGGGTCTGACTTTTACCAACCCCCTAGGCCCGCCATGCGATGCTCATAGACGAACGGACCGGACTGTACGGATATTGTCACTGACAGGCTCAGTTGGGTGTCGGGGTGAGCTTCCTCATCGACGTCCCTTTTGGTCAATAGCTGGTGGCCCGTCACGTATTGGCTTATACCTCTGACGTGCTAGTGGTTAAATCCACAGCCATAGTATTGACGAGTCTTTAGAGTCCACCACACTTTCAGTTACTCAAGCTTTCGGGCGAAACGCTGTAGAGGCCGTATGGAGATATGGCAGGGTCCGATCAGATACGTGCGGTATTGCACGGATCAGGATCGGACAGTTTTGTACTAGTGGCCGTATAGTTATATGGCAGGGTTCGATCAGATACGTGCGGTATTGCACGGATCAGGATCGAACGGATTTTACAAGCCGGCTTTGGTTTAAGCCGGTACTAGTTTAGTACAGTGTAGATTTTGTCTCATTGCATTTGTATCCGGTCAGAATACAGATGCGGGTGTGTATGCACAGTATCGGGGTTTTCCTGTAATTTATTTCGGGACCAGTTTTCTTGAGTTGCCAGTTTGCATTCCGTTCCGGCCGGTTTTCCTTTGTTCTTTCCCGGCCGGACTTTTCTGATGGAGGGGGTAATTTGCAGTTTTGCAAATTACATTTGAGGAGGGGGTTTCTTGCATATGTATTTATTATGATAGCATCTTTAGATACCATTCTTTTCCTTCATCTTTTCATGCTTTATTAAGATTTGAAGTGAGTTGAAAGTTGATGAGAAAGGATTAGGATTGATGTGAGTTTATGATGATGATGTTTAGGATATAGTCACCATTCTCTTTATCCTACACTCACCTCCCTTCTTATGGTTGGTATTCTCATTCCTCCACCATATTATCATTCTCACTAGATGAAAGAAAACTTCACTTGAGAGGAAAAAGAATGAGAGAGTTCATTTTGTGATGTGAGGAATTCTTCATCTCCTTCTTCTTCTTGTTTTGGAAAAATGAAAGCACCATTTTTCCTAACCCCATTCCTCCATCAAGGCAACTACAAACCCCAAATGAGACTAGCATGATCTACTACACATTCTACAGCATATCTTGAGCATGTCGAGTTGCCGGCTTCATGCCCGAGTTGCCTCGGTATCGAGGTGGGAGCCCGTAAAAGACGCAGGCGATGTGGTGCCCTTCCGGCGAGGAGGCGACGATGTGGAGACAAGACTTTCCGCGGGAGATCGGGACGATGACGAGAAGACCGGAGGACTCGGATCACTCGGTATACTTCTATTCCCATCTCTTGTTAGCTAGCATTAGGTTAATGGTTACGATCCGGGTATATTGTCCGCGGTAGCGCCAGTTTAAAAGATAAGAAAATTTTGATTCCGCAATTTGGCCTCGGATTGACGGCCGGGGCGCTGCCGTGGCGCAACATATATATATCCTCATACTTTCATACATACATTGATTATATGGGTGGACGAGATCCACATGCATACATACCTTGATTATGGTTGGGCGAGACCCACATGCATACATACATTGACTATAGTTCGACGAGATACATATACATGCATTGATTATTACTGTTGGATGTTATCCGCATGCATATAGGTATCGGCTACCTTGTTGGTACACATACAGACCCGGTCACCCTAGATATCATAGTATTACCTTTATGATATAGTTGACCTAGGAGTCGTTGTTTATTCGATTTCTATCTGTTGATATTTTTCTACTCACGAGTTGGCAACTCACCCCCGTTGTGCTACAGTTCTTGCAGGTTGACCGCTTGGATCGGTAGCGGCATCGCTGGCACACAACTTCATTTGGGTGTTTTGCAGTGGTAGGTGGGACACTTGTATCGTACCCACTCTTGTATTATATTTCATATTGTATCTAGTTAACTCCATTAATCAATCAAAATTAGTAAATTATATAAGTAACGAGACTTAGTGAGATTGTGGTTGCGAGACTTAGAGCAAGGGGTTGTTCGCTACTTGTGGTTTTGTTGTCTTGCTTATTTACTTATATTTTGTGGTGAACTTCGCCGTTGGGCGTCGTATACTTATTTATACTGTATTGCGTGGTTGTGATCCGCCGTTTGGCGAAGAGCTAGGTCCCGCTTGGGGATGCCATTATTCTTATTATGTATTTGTCGTTTTGGATCAAAGTATACAAAGGAGATGCTGCCAAAATTTTTAAAAGACGAAACATATTTTCAAACTAGTAAATTTCACTTGCATCATTCATGTTCCTTTTTTATGCATTAAGAAAACTTGATTTCATATACCTTTATTTCAAAAGCTCACCTCCTTTATTTTTCTAAAAGGTTTAGATTTCTGGGTTTCAGCTTACTTGAATTCTGTTACGCCTTTAGACGTTGCGTGATTCAAGTGCTGGTCACGAGCTAATATTTTGGGTCGTGACACTTGGCCCCGGTTCCGCGGCCAATTGGTGAGCTTGTTTCATCAAAATTCTGTGGACTTATTCTGTTGATGTCTGGGTCTTTATGTGATATCTGGAATCTTCTTATCTCTTCTGAATTTCTGCCAGTATTTAATTCTTTGACATTCTTGTAGTTTATCAGCAGATTCCTGATTCCCGATATCTGACCTGAGCTAATCTTGTACACGATCTCAATGAAGAATGTGAGATACAAAATATTATGCATAAAATTATTAAACATAAAATTTCCTTCATTACGTCGATTATAATGTATAACACATGGTAAATGATATTTTGCAGATGAACTTCTAATATGTGTTATATTTATAGCAAATACCTTCAGATGATTAAGAAAAGTAAGGAAATTGTCATGTTAAAGTGCACTATTTTCGACTGAATAAATACCCCCAAACTTGAATTTGATCGTCCCGAGTAAACTTTATTTATTCAAGAGAAGAAGAAAAATAGAAAAAAAGAAAAAAAACAAACTAGCACACTTTCGTAGGAAACACGATTGCACTGAGCACGCGCAACAAGCCTTTAAATCTCTAGGTGTCCCTAGTAGGAATAGTATTGTCTCCTGAGAGTTTTCAGCGGATTGCACCCAAAAAATCCTATAATAAAAGAAAGATAGTGAAAGTTACATATAAAGATAAGAATTATAAAAAAAAGAACTTGAAAATAAGAGTTTTTCAACTACACTAGCTTTTCGGTTGTCATGAGCCCTATCTTAATAGTCATGAAAAGATATTAGAAATCATATCATTCCTCAATAAAACATCGCCTTTATTCTTCATCCCTACCTTTCTTCCATATATCGATCATATACCCCTAGGTGTGTGTAAAAGACATCCCTACACTCGGAGAATTCAATTCAAGCTATCATACTCTTGTCCATCTAGCTCAGTAATTTTTATTTGGTGAATATTTTAGATGGACTTGCTCACACATTTTTCAGGCGACCGTTAATACTTCTTGAGGTACTAAACGACCGATTACTAAATGTTCTCACTTATTAGGCATAATTAGCAATTTCCTCATCTTACAACACCTAAGGCTTAGTAGTGACTCCCAAACCAGTTGGTCTAAGGCACTAGGTGATGAAGCACCCTCGCTATATTTTTGTATGCTGCCTTGGTGATTACAAAACCAGTGTTCATTTTTCTTCACCATTTTATACTTTTTTGCTTCATTTATTATTATTTTCTTCGTGCTTTGGCTTTTAGACAAGAGCATTTCAAGGTATCCTCTACTATCCCGAGTTTCAAGACGTGTGTAAGTGCGTATAGTAAGGTATCAACGTTTAAATGTTTGGCCTCCAGAATAAGAACTGTTTTTCAGACTTATTTTTATCCTCAGATTAGTGACTCCCTTCATCTTACTAACCCTTGGGACAACGGCTCATAACTACTTATTACTAGTTTTCTTTTAAGAAAACATCTAACTTTCTTATTTTTCTTAAACTCATCCAATCTTTCAAATGTAATTTTTCACTTTCTAATATTTCATTATCAAAGAAAAAAAATTTAAATCTCAAATGTTTTTTTCACTTTCTAATCTTTCAAACTCATCCAATCTTTCAAAAATTTTGTGCTTATGCAAAGTGTAATGCAAAGTAATGTGTAAATAAGCACAAACCTCCCCCAAACCTGTTTACAGCAGTGTCCTCACTGTTGTTATCTTTTAAATCTCAAAACCTGTAGACTTGGGAGGAAAAGTTATTAACGGAGACGAGAATAAATGAAAGTAAAAATCTCCCCCAAATTTATATTTAATCATATGGATATTCAGTTAGGTCCTTTTTAACTCACCTCCATTGTTATGATGAGGCAATATTATCGAGACCTGGAGGCGGGGCGGAGGAAATTTAGTTATGATAAAGCAGCTCCTGTAAAAACAGGAGCTCTTCCGTGGGTTCAGTGGAAAAATACGGTTTTAATCTATACCTATTAACTTTAAAAATATAACCGTTTTTAATATTTTCAACTTCAACTGCCCCGTGCGGGTATACATACCTCACCATAAATGGTCCTTTCCAACGAGATCTTAGCTTACCTGCATGAAGATGGAAACGGGAATCGTAAAGAAGGACTTGTTGTCCCGGGTTAAAAGATTTTCTCAAAATATTTTTATCGTGAAATACTTTAGTCCGGTTCTTTACTATAACCGCATTATCATAAGCTTCATCGCGGATTTCGCTTAGCTCATTTATTTGCAGCTTCTGAAAGTTGCAGACTTTATTTAAATCGAAATTATGTTATTTAATGGCCCACATTGCTTTATGTTCGATCTCAACAGGAAGGTGGCAAGCCTTTTCAAACACTAAGTGGTAAGGAGACATACCAAGATCAGTCTTATAAGCGGTACGAAATTCCCATAGAGCATCCATCAATTTGGTTGACCAATCTTTCCGGTTTTTAGAAACTGTCTTCTCCAAAATTTGTTTGATTTGCCTATTAGAAATCTCAGCTTGCCCGCTCGTTTGGGGATGATAGGGCGTAGAAAGTTTATTGTTGATTGAATATTTCCGCATCAAACTCTCGAAAGATCGATTATAGAAATGCGTCCTATTGTCGCTAATTATAGCGCGAGGGTGTCCAAATCGCGAAAAGATATTTTCTTTAAAGAACTTAATAACAACCTTGTTGTCATTAGTGCGACATGGTATTGCTTCCACCCATTTTGAGACGTAATCAACTGCTAACAAGATATATAAATTCCAAAAAGAGTAAGGAAAATGACCCATAAAATCAATACCCCAAACGTCAAAAATTTCCACAACCAAGATAGGTTGGAGTGGCATATCATTTTTTCGAGAAATTCGACCCATGTGTTGACACCGTGGACATGTTTTGCAATGGTCAAATGCATCTTTGAATAATATAGGCCGGTAAAAACCACATTGCAAAACTTTCTCTGTCATTTTACGTGGACCAAAGTGACCACCACATGCCTGATCATGACAGAAAGACAAAACTCTCTTGAATTCATCATTGGGGACACATCTGCGAATGATTTGGTTAGGACAATACTTACAAAAATAAGGTTCATCCCAGTAAAAATGCTTTACTCGGGATAGAAATCGATGATTGTCTTGTTTAGACCATTCGCTGGGAATAAGTAACATTGCTAGATAATTCACAATATCCACGAACCAAGGTTCGCAGGATATGGTCAAGAGCTGTTCGTCAGGGAAAGAGTCGTTTATTGGCATGGTCACAGTAGGTGAAGAAGAGATGTGTGAAAGATGGTCGGCTACTATGTTTTCACATCCTCTCTTATCTCGTATGACAAGATCAAATTCTTGTAATAACAGGATCCAACGTATTAACTTAGCCTTAGCATCCTTCTTAGATAAAAGATGTTTTAAGGTGGAGTGATCGGTGTAAACCACAATAGGTGAGCCAATCAAGTAAGGCTTGAATTTTTCTAATGCAAATACAACTGCCAAAAGTTCTTTCTCGGTAGTTGTATAATTAATTTGGGCATCATTCAAGGTCTTACTTGCATAATAAATTGCATGTGGCATCTTGTCAATGTGTTGTCCTAAGACTGCACCAATAGCAAAATCCGATGCATCGCACATTTGCTCAAACGGGTGGTTCCAATCAGGAGATGATAGAACAAAGACTGTAGTGAGAGATCTTTTAAGTGATTCAAAAGCAGCCTCACAATCCGAATCGAACTGAAATGTAGTATCCTCGGCCAAGAGAAGAGTTAAAGGTCTAGAAATTTTGCTAAAATCCTTAATGAATCTCCTATAAAATCCCGCATGACAAAGGAAAGATCGTATATCTTTAACGCATTTGGGATGAGGAAGGTTATGGATGATATCTATTTTAGCTCTGTCTACCTCAATACCTTCTTGGACTATAAAATGGCATTTTCCCAATTCAAAGTTAACTTCTTATCCTTACAGCGGGTAAGCATTGCGTCAAGATGATGTAGGCAATCCTCAAATGAGTCTCCAAATACAGAGAAATCTTCCATAAAAATCCCCAGAAAATTCTCGACCATGTCTAAGAATATCCCCATCATACACCGCTGAAATATAGCGGGAGTATTGCATAACCCAAAGGGCATGCGTCTATAAGCAAAGGTATCGAAATGACAAGTAAATGTTGTTTTATCTTGATCCTTTTCAGCGATAGTGACCTGGTTATAGCCAGAGTATCCATCCATGAAAAATAATATTCATGCCCAGCTAATCGTTCCAACATCTGGTCAATGAAAGGTAGAGGCAAGTGATCTTTCCTCGTTGCGGTATTGAGTTTTCTATAATCAAAACATACACGCCACCCAGTTTGGGTGCATATTTGGATCAACTCGTTAGCCTCATTAGTTATGACCGTGATGCTAGACTTTTTAGGGACCACATGAATAGGGCTTGCCCATTGGCTATCAGAGATTGGGTAAATTATACCACTATCTAGGCACTTGACGATTTCTTTCTTTACCGCCTCCTTCATGACGGGATTTAACCGTCTTTGTGGGTCTCGGGTTGGTTTGGCTTCATTCATCAAATGTATATGATATTCTACAATTAAGGGACTAATCCCTTTGATTTCTGCCATTGTCCAACCAAATGCTTTCCGATTTGATCTCAAGACTATCAAAAGAGCATTCTCTTGCTCTAAAGCTAGAGAAGCGGATATGATCACCGTCAAAGACTCATTCTCACCTAAATATGCATATTTAAGATGAGAAGGTAATAGTTTGAGATCTAATGTTAGCGGAGAGATAATAGAAGGTGGGGTAAGGGAATGATATTCGGATTCCCGAAGAAGTTCATAACCTGCATAAGATATTGACTCGGAAAGCGCTATTGACTTTTGTGATAAGTCAAAAGGTTCAAACTCAGGGTTGGACTCGTCAAATGTGTCCTCACTATAATAATGTTCTAGATCAAACAATGATGTACTAATGTCGTCGAGATCAGTATAGCAAAGTTCATTAACCTTGCAGTTTTCGGGAGCTATCTCGTAGACAGAACAAACATCAAGTAAATGAGCAGAAGGTTCAGATGGTTGACCTCTTAGCTTGTAAATGTTAAGCTCAATTGTCATTTTCCCGAAGGTTAGGTTCATAGAACCGTTTCGATAATTAATAACAGCATTGGAAGTGGTTAAGAAGGGTCGATCGAGAATCACCGGAATTTTGTTCCGTGGGTTTGCTATAGGTTGTGTATCTAAAACAATAAAGTTCACAGGGAATATAAATTTCCTGACTTTTTTCAACACATCCTCAAGCTCACCCCTAGGTTTGGTGATATATCGATCTGCCATCTGGAGAGTGCAGTGGGCAGGTTTCAACTCTCCAATACCTAACTGCTTGTAGACAGTAAGGAAGCAGGTTAACACAAGCGCCAAGGTCCAGTAGAGCATGATTAATATTTTTACCCCCAATAGAAATAGAGATTGTAGGACAGCCAGGGTCCTTTCGTTTCTTTGGTAATTGCTGGGTAAAAGCTGTGCTAACGTTACTCGTCATGAACACTTTTTTCGGCACTTGAGTTCTTCTCTTCCTAGTGCACAAGTCCTTAAGTATTTTCGCATAAGCCGGAACTTGTTGGATAGCATTTAGGAGAGGGATATTTATGTTGACCTGTTTAAACATTTCCATAATTTTCTCCATTTGTGCGTTAGGTTTGTTGGCCCTCAACTTATTTGGATAAGGGGCTTTATCAATAATAGTTGGGTCCAACATTTGTGGAGAAGTTCGTGTGGGTAGAACAGATCCCAGAATTGGAGTGGAGATTGTTTCAGGTTGACTCAACGAGGTGGGCGGAGGGTTCGAGCGTAGGGGAAAACAGAGAATCGGCTCGGAAGAAGATGGACTAGATGAAATAAGATCAGAAGTGGAAGTGGAAGCAGGGGTGTTATTGATTGATTCATCATTATCAACCTGTTCACCGACTTGGTTATTCAGTACTCTTCCGGATCTCAACCTGTTAATGGCATTCACATTATGATATTGTGAGTGGCCAGGATTTGGTAAGGGTTGAGATGGAAGTTTCCTTTTTTCTCTAGCACTCATTGTGGCATTTAATTGTGCAATTTGTGCTTCTATCGATTTTATACTCTCACCGTGGGAGGCGGAGTCTTTCTTTATGGTATCGATAGAAGACCTTATATCAGCCAACATTTGCATAGAATGTTTCATAAAAAAATCCAAGGTTCGTTCGAGTGAAGAGGAGTTTTCGGTTCCGACTGTTTGGAAAGAATTATTATAAGGTGCAGAATTGCTGGCTGGATTTTGAAAAGTTTGTGGTTGAAAAGGGTGCTGATTTTGTGGTGGTTGCTATTGCTGTGGAGGAACCCTTTGATAATTATTTTGGTTTGGAACCGTATTTTGAGTTTGGTGTTGGTTCAAAGAAAAATTAGGGTGATTCCTCCAACTTTGATTATATGTGGAAGAATAAGGATCGTTTCTAGGTCGTTGCTGAAAAGCAGCATTAGTGTACCCTTGACCTTGAAATGGAGAATTCAAAAGACATTCTTCCGTCAGAAGTGATGGATCGGAACAGCATCCACACACAGTTTTAGGGAGCGTCACCTGGTTTAAGGAAGCTAATAAAAATTTGTTTTCCTTAGCTTCGAGTTTCTTTTGCATTGCTGCCATTTCGGCTTTTACTGCTATGGAAACATCAAGTTGATGGTGTAAGTGCACGGCGGCGCCCCGGCCGTCAATCCGACGCCGGAATGCGGAAGCGGTGATAAACTTTAATTTTGCAAACTAGCAAACCGGCACCACCGCGCACTAAACACCCGGATCGTGCCATTAAACTAGATCTAGCTAACTACAAGACGGGTTAGAGATATACCGAGTGATCCGAGTCCTCCGGTCTTCTCGTCATCGTCCCGATCTCCCGCGGAAAGTCCTGTCTCCATGTCGTCGCCTCCTCGCCGGAAGGGCACCACATCGCCTGTATCTTTTACGGGCTCCCACCTCTATACCGAGGCAACTCGGGCGCGAAGTTGGCTGGCCGACGCGTCCAAGATTTGCTGTAGAATGTATAGTGTAGAGCCTATGTCTCATTTGGGGTTTGTTGCCTTTTGAAGATGATGGAGGAATCAAGATAAGAAAAATGGTGCTTGCATTTTTCTAGCATGAAAATAAGATCAAGAATGCCACACTCTCAAGAATGAAACTCTCATCTTCTTCTTCTCTCAAGTGTGGCTTTTTTCATCTAGTGAGAAAATGGTGGAGGAAATCAAACATAAGCAAGAGGGAGGTGAGTGTAGGAAAAGAGAAAGGGTGACCATAACCAAACATCATCATAACAAACTCACATCAAACTCTAATCACCTTTTAGTGATGTAAAGAGAATCAAATGATGGTTAAAAAGAAAAGATGCCATCATAATCAATACATTTGCAAGAAACCCCTCCACAAAGTGTTATTTGCAAACTTGCAAATAACCCCCTCCATCGGAAAAGTCCGGCCGGGAAAGAACAAAGGAAAACCGGCCGGAACGGAATGCAAACTGGCAACTCCAGAAAACTGGTCCCGTAATAAATTACAGGAAAACCCCGCTACTGCAAATACATGCCCGCATTTGTATTCCCACTGAACACAAATGCAAAGAGACAAAACTACACTATCAAATACTAGGATCCGGCTTAAGCCAAAGACGGCTAGTAAAATCCGTCCGATCACGATCCGTGCAATACCGCAAGTATCTGATCGAACCCTGCCATATCTCCATACGGCCTCTACAGGTTTTCGCCCGAAAGCTTGAGTAACTGAAAGTGTGGTGGACTCTAAAGACTCGTCAATACTATGGCTGTGGATTTAACCACTAGCACGTCAGAGGTATAAGCCAATACGTGACGGGCCACCAGCTATTGACCAAAAGGGACGTCGATGAGCGAACTCATCCTGACACCCTACTGAGCCTGTCAGCGACAATATCCGTACAGTCCGGTCCGTTCGTCTATGAGCATCGCATGGCGGGCCTAGGGGGTTGGTAAAAGTCAGACCCCCAAAAGCGGTACAAGTCGTGTCGGAGTGTAGCCCAGAACACCCTGAGATACTACTGGAATACCTACCAGTAAATCTCCTGCCTTGGCCAAGGACTTCGTGTAATGGCTCTCCTAGACACAGCGCGACCTCATCCCCAATACCGGGAGAGACGAACCCCTGAAGATCCGCTCACTGCCTCCATGTGGCTCGGGACTGTACCCAACTAAAACCTGTTCGCACGACTCCTTTGAGCCGTGGTAGGGTAGTAATCAAAGTACAGTGGGAACTCACACGAGACAAATGACGATCCCCAGGTCGATGAACTAACCTGTACACATGTCACCAGGGAACTGCTATCTGACGTCAGGTATAAGACCAACTAGCATGTTCCCGGCGAGTCCTGTCCGGTGTACTCATAACCCATGAGCACCTGTATACATCTTAGGTGAACCAACTGACACCAGTGGCTTGTGAGACCAGCCACTGCCCCTCGTCGGGGTCTCGACTGTATACACTAGTCTATTCTGGAGTATCGATGCCCTGTCTCGAAACTCCTACGACTAGGGACCTTTTAAGGATGTGTTTAAAGACTACCAGCTCCCACGTATATGATCGCCCTCACACTGCTGGCAGTCAAGCAAGAATCCTAGGGGCTCTATCAACGTGCAATAGCGACCTGTCAGGTCACCTAAAGCAGTACACGATGATAAAGGTAAATCAGATAGCATACTATCATCTTGAGTAAGACTGTCCTACCGGGATAGGTCCTCCCTCAATCATTGCAATCACGTGCCTGTGATCCAATAATTGACTCTGAGGGTACTATCTCCAACAATCTCCCACTTGCACTCAAGGCTAATTATTATGATGTCGCATACTCACAGCTCGTGTGATACCGAACACCCAACTCCTCTACTAGTCAGTCTCACAAAACTCGTTTGCGAAACTATTGCGTTCGAGGAATAGCCTCAGTGTGTGGATCCGCCTGGATGTTTCTTTCTATGTCTCTCTATATCTCAAGTTCGCGGAGAAAGTCATCTCCCGAAATGAGCAATACCTGTCTTAGAATGTGTCTGGATGTCTGATGGGACCTAGCTCATAAATGAACTCCAAATCTAAACTTCTTAGACTGTATCGTTAACTGAACTTAATCAGTATCCTGCGCCATGCCTCCCTCTGTATTGCCTTGGACCACCTGTCCAAAATACTGCCCTTCGTCATAAGGAAAACTATAACTCTGACAACTTCCTTGTCGTCCAGGTCACCTTGGAAACCTGGAATGATAACTGTCTCTCGAATGAGGCTGTCGTTATCATATCCCTAGAACATCCACTTATGTTCTAAAACTGCTTCCGACTGTTTCTCCAGGATTGGATCAATATCAACTTATTGCATCTAGTGCAAGAACAACATCTGGTGTGGTACTTGACATCTCATGATTGACTCAATTGCCTAAGCAAGTGATTTTCCAATCATGCACATCCCTCTCCCCTTTAGTCTGTAAGACATCTTTAGAAAGGGTGACTCCATCACCTGCAGGTATACTACCGTGCCAGGAGTCGTTCATTCTAAATACTCTTAGAATGCTGTCAAAGTACCCAGATTGGGAAACCACCCAAATCTAGATCTAAAACCATAGATCTAGTAACCAGAATGTCTGATATAATATCCAAGTCCTATGTGGAGAAACCACTGTGTGACGACCAAAGAATAACCGACCGTAGTATAGGAATATCACTTCCTACTCTGTGTATGTCATCCAAATACCAGGACATCACACCCTACTACCTTTTTAACAGATCCATCCCCTATTCTGATGAAGTCAAACCTATGACTGTCACATCAGAAATAGATGATCTATCTCCGCTATATCTGCTGTAGTCTATAAATAGACATAAGCCACCTGTCCACCAATGCTTCCGCTGCTCCCACTGACAACGACAACCCTCTGGCAGAGT
The DNA here is from genome assembly GCA_030015575.1 of Agapanthus africanus. Taxonomy (NCBI): domain Eukaryota; kingdom Viridiplantae; phylum Streptophyta; class Magnoliopsida; order Asparagales; family Amaryllidaceae; genus Agapanthus; species Agapanthus africanus. The sequence goes on from CM057339.1 coordinate 438,943,880, forward strand.
CATATACACGTACACTTCTAAAGCCAGTTTAGAACGACGCTATACGCATCCTCCTGCCGGGTCTCGCAGCCTGGAACAACAGCAATGGCAAGTCTGGGTAAACAAGAACCTCCCTGTCACCGTCCTTGAGGCTACCGGAGTACCCCTCGGATGACTGAGGTTACCCATCTTATCTGCGGAGTGGCCAATGGAATGTCAAACCAGATTGAATCTTTAGGTTCCTTATCAAATCTTCAGTAATCGTTTGCGGTTCTGGAATCACTTCCAGTTCTACCATACTCCCACTGCTGTTTTCTGAAAAAATCCATTTTTATTAAAACTGTGGCGAGTTAAGAACAATATCACTATTGATATTCCAGATGGTAGAAAAGTCAACCCTCGTCATAGCTTGGGTCAACCCACAAACAGCTATTACAGAAACGTGCCTTGAGTTATCCAGAGTCTGGTTTTAATCATAAGCCAGACAACTCCCCGTACCTTAACAATGTTTAAGATATGAACTGTTCTATATCCAATATAGAACCAGAGGCACTGATTTAATTGAACCAGATTCAAATCATGCAGCTGTCACCAGTGCATGTCAACTAAATGGAAGGAGGCCGATCAGCGTTACTCAACTTAGGAATGCTTCCAATTATGAGTAACCTGAAAGAGAAGCTAGTTCTCTTTATCATTACTATCAACTGAATACCATACACAAGTATCTACATCTTCGATCACTTTGAAGAATCCCGATACTTGCAATACCTGGTTCTCTACTTTATTCAAATACCTATAACTTCTCAAAATTCGGACCCTGTGTTTCTACGAAACACACTTGTCTAAAAACTAGAGAAGTCATAAGTAAACCGAATATAGTACGAGGACCAACCCCTCTGTCCTCATGGACACTGGACAATATACAATACTCTGTATAAGTCCCTTGAGTCTGATAACTCATTCATTGTGTGCCGTAGGTTGAAAACTGTACTTATGGTTAAGAAGAATTACACCGCTGTTTAATGCTCCTTACCTAACCATCCACTGATATAGGTAAATGTCGTAGACATAATTTCAAAAAGGTATATCTCGCTCTATAAAAATAGACGTACAGATATATCAATTTGAAATTGGTGCATAACAACGGATATTCAAAACCAAATATTTGCCGACCGGCAAACAGCCCAGGTGATTTCCTCAAGTATTACCGATTACAACGAATCCCGATATAATGAGGATAATAACCCAATTCCCAATAACTTACTCCCACTCATCATCTGTAAAACCATACAGATGTGAGACTCATACCTGGTAAATACATACCCTGGAGTAAGTATCTAATCGGGAAATCAGTTTTCTTTTAACAGTACAAAGTGAAACATTGAAATGTTTCGATGGGGTATCCTGGTATTCCTAGTAATACCTCTTCCATTATCCAGATTCACAACTGTAACCGTATAATTCTTTGCCACTTCTCCAAATCCCTTTTTATGTCTTTAGTCATTACCTTCTGTACACCCCTTTAGGCCAAATGGTTTTCTTCCTTCCCTACCGTTCGGCACCAGCCTATGGTTTGGAAGAAGACTATCCAATAAGCATAATGGGTGTACTGTCCTAATCCTAGGAGCACTCGCAACGCAAGAAAAGGTGAATATAAAAGACACCTGAATGTACTTTATTCCTATTTCTCCAGAACCAGGATCCATCCCCGAACTGGAACAAGTTCCTTTCGAGTTCGTATATAACCATACGATGGATTATCCAATAAACTTGGGATCTTCGTAGTGATACGGAGTGTCCTGGAGAAATACAAGGGTGATTTAGGATTGGCGAAGAAATACTTGGTTTGGTCGTGAATAGCAGTCGCAATTTACTTTGCCCTCTTACTAATCCCTTGCTTTGTCTGAACTTAATATCTTCTGTACACCGTTTAGGCTAATTGGTTTTCTTCATTCCTTACCGTTCGGCACCAGCCTATGGTTTGGAAGAAGACTATCCAATTTGCGTAATAGGTGTACTACTCCTAAACCAAGGAGTACTCGCAACCTGAGAGAAGGTGAAAAGAAAAGACAACTGAATAGTCCTATTCGTTTTCTCCAGAACCGGAAACCATCCTCGAATTCCTTCGAGTTCGTATATTACCATACGATGGTTTTGTCCAATGGAAGTGGACGTTCGTAGTAATACGGGGTGTCCTGGAGAAAAGGATAAAAGTAGGAGTGGCAATGAGGTCTGCAACTCTGACAATCCAAAAGCCAGTGTTAAGAAGGTTCGGTCAACTTGGTCACTGAGTCATTGTCTTAGGGTCGGATCAATGGTCGCAGCCGAAGAGAGAGAGAAAAGAAACACTCAGCGTGCACTCTAACCTAGATCAGAATGGTTATCACTTTTTCTAATCAGGAAACCTCCCACTGTACCGTCAAATTCTCCTCCAAACCTGAAAGAAGAATTAGTCGGGATCACCCGAGGAGTAAACCAACTCATCAGTGGGAATCGGGATCCAACTATCATCGCATGATAACATGACGGAATCCGCTCACGTCATCACACTCCAGAAGGTATGCGCATATCTGGCAAGTTTCAATTCTTTTGAAACTCCCGATGTGGATTTTTACCCCATGCTCTTATGACCTTGACTTTGGCCAACAAATCATAAGTCACATGTCAAGTTCTACCCGTCATTCTCCAGGTTGATTTGAATCCACCCGTACCTACCCTTGACTTTGGCCAACAAGGCAGTACGACTGTTCCAAACCAACGCATCTATCTATGCTGCATATGAATAACCAACAGCTACTAAACACTGTGCCTTGACTTTGGCCAACAAACACAGCTTGAATACTATTGACTACCCACATGAAACGACGGAGGGCTACGAATGGTTTCTGGCGAAAACCTTTAACGTAATGAACTTGATATCGTTGAAGGAACTGGATAGCTTTTATGAAAATATAGTGACGAAAACCTTTGCTAAAGAGGTCACTCCCGGTGAAGGGATCTCGGCTCTTTCCCCGTAGAATGAGGTGCAGGATATTCCAACTGAATACCACGATGCAAAGCAAAAGCATTCGGCTATAGTGAAGTTATTGCCCTGACGCAAACTTCTGTCCAAGGGGTCACTCCCGGTGAAGGGATCTCGGCCCTTGCCTCGTCGACTGAGGAGCAGGATATTCCAAATGAATACCACGATGCAAAACAAAAGTGAACGTCCTTGCAATAACAGCTTTTTGAAAAAGTGTTCCAACAACATCAGAATAGGTTTGTTTTAACTTGCATTGATCCGAATCAACGCAGTCCCATCAATTGATCACACCACAAAGAACGAAAATATACTGATATACGTATATGCCATCCGCATTCGCCACTGGGTCCCGTCATTACCCGTTAGGTTAGCTAACTAACGACAGAGCGGGGACTGGACTAGCGCGGATGTAAAACATATACAACATCTACTAATATATATACCAATATATTATATTCGCTCAAGGCGTGATAAGAAATGCAACATCACAGAAATGTACAGCATCACAGAACAATACAGATATCTGGGATCCCCGGGTTTCACAGAGCCACTACTGAAACCCGACGTTCCCCTGGTCGTGTGGATAGCCTGTGCAATGAAATCCTAGACCCTTACGGGCGCGGCAAGTCACCCGCCAAAACCTGAAGCGAGGCAGCCCCCTTCATCGACGTGAATGGACCACCCAGCACTTCACGGAATCTGGTAACTTGGGCACCCCTCCTGGGTCAACCTGTACCCCCTACGAGTGCGGCGAATAGCCCGCCAATCCCAGAGTGAAGCCCCCTCCGTCTCAATGCCATGAGATGCGGGCTTGTTGCCTTCTAGAACCCGGCTATCCGTGCACCCCTCCGCGGGGTAATCCTAGTATAGAAAGTAAAATATACATACACCGGGTACATTGACCGCAACCTGGCCGTGCCCCAAAATAATAATACAAACTGGCAGTGACGGCAGTCCACATGTCGGACGCTCGCCCCGCAATATCAAATGTATATATAAAACCACAACAGTACTAGCATTGCATCCAGGCTATCCCCCACGACCGATCCGCAACATCACAGCATAACACAGAACATCAACGTGAAAGTCACGTTCGCAAATCCGTCTAACCGGGCTATAGCAGTTAGACAGGATTTACCGATCAAGTGACATTCACGGTCGCAAATATAATGTAAATATTGTGAAATAATGTGTTTAAAATATCCGATCGATCAAAAATTAACAAGTGGGCCCCCAAGCAATACTGTAGCACTCACAGAAATTCTGGGCCCAATGTTATTATTCCAAAACCCCTATTTTCAGCCCACAAGCCCACTGCAAAAAAACCGATGACATTAACCCACATTCCTGCGGCGGAACCGCGGCCAAAGAGGGGTTATGGCCGCGGTTCCGCGGTCGTACGGAGGGAACGTGTCATCAAATTTTTCCAGTGTTCTTAGAACTCCCTGCACATCATTCTGAGATAACCTGAAAAATTTTTGGACTCAAAAAAAAATCGACAGAAACTGATGGTGCTTGAAAACGCGGTTTCGGGATTTTGTTCGATCGGAAACGTAAAACACATTAAACCAAGCTAGACTATGTTAATGGCGAGGCTCTGATACCACTGTAAGTGCACGGCGGCGCCCCGGCCGTCAATCCGACGCCGGAATGCGGAAGCGGTGATAAACTTTAATTTTGCAAACTAGCAAACCGGCACCACCGCGCACTAAACACCCGGATCGTGCCATTAAACTAGATCTAGCTAACTACAAGACGGGTTAGAGATATACCGAGTGATCCGAGTCCTCCGGTCTTCTCGTCATCGTCCCGATCTCCCGCGGAAAGTCCTGTCTCCATGTCGTCGCCTCCTCGCCGGAAGGGCACCACATCGCCTGTATCTTTTACGGGCTCCCACCTCTATACCGAGGCAACTCGGGCGTGAAGTTGGCTGGCCGACGCGTCCAAGATTTGCTGTAGAATGTGTAGTGTAGAGCCTATGTCTCATTTGGGGTTTGTTGCCTTTTGAAGATGATGGAGGAATCAAGATAAGAAAAATGGTGCTTGCATTTTTCTAGCATGAAAATGAGATCAAGAATGCCACACTCTCAAGAATGAAACTCTCATCTTCTTCTTCTCTCAAGTGTGGCTTTTTTCATCTAGTGAGAAAATGGTGGAGGAAATCAAACATAAGCAAGAGGGAGGTGAGTGTAGGAAAAGAGAAAGGGTGACCATAACCAAACATCATCATAACAAACTCACATCAAACTCTAATCACCTTTTAGTGATGTAAAGAGAATCAAATGATGGTTGAAAAGAAAAGATGCCATCATAATCAATACATTTGCAAGAAACCCCTCCACAAAGTGTTATTTGCAAACTTGCAAATAACCCCCTCCATCAGAAAAGTCCGGCCGGGAAAGAACAAAGGAAAACCGGCCAGAACGGAATGCAAACTGGCAACTCCAGAAAACTGGTCCCGTAATAAATTACAGGAAAACCCCGCTACTGCAAATACATGCCCGCATTTGTATTCCCACTGAACACAAATGCAAAGAGACAAAACTACACTATCAAATACTAGGATCACGATCACGATCCGTGCAATACCGCAAGTATCTGATCGAACCCTGCCATATCTCCATACGGCCTCTACAGCTTTTCGCCCGAAAGCTTGAGTAACTGAAAGTGTGGTGGACTCTAAAGACTCGTCAATACTATGGCTGTGGATTTAACCACTAGCACGTCAGAGGTATAAGCCAATACGTGACGGGCCACCAGCTATTGACCAAAAGGGACGTCGATGAGCGAACTCATCCTGACACCCTACTGAGCCTGTCAGTGACAATATCCGTACAGTCCGGTCCGTTCGTCTATGAGCATCGCATGGCGGGCCTAGGGGGTTGGTAAAAGTCAGACCCCCAAAAGCGGTACAAGTCGTGTCGGAGTGTAGCCCAGAACACCCTGAGATACTACTGGAAAACCTACCAGTAAATCTCCTGCCTTGGCCAAGGACTTCGTGTAATGGCTTTCCTAGACACAGCGCGACCTCACCCCCAATACCGGGAGAGACGAACCCCTGAAGATCCGCTCACTGCCTCCATGTGGCTCGGGACTGTACCCAACTAAAACCTGTTTGCACGACTCCTTTGAGCCGTGGTAGGGTAGTAATCAAAGTACAGTGGGAACTCACACGAGACAAATGACGATCCCCAGGTCGATGAACTAACCTGTACACATGTCACCAGGGAACTGCTATCTGACGTCAGGTATAAGACCAACTAGCATGTTCCCGGCGAGTCCTGTCCGGTGTACTCATAACCCAATGAGCACCTGTATACATCTTAGGTGAACCAACTGACACCAGTGGCTTGTGAGACCGGCCACCGCCCCTCTTTGGGGTCTCGACTGTATACACTAGTCTACTCTGGAGTATCGATGCCCTGTCTCGAAACTCCTACGACTAGGGACCTTTTAAGGATGTGCTTATAGACTACCAGCTCCCACGTATATGATCGCCCTCACACTGCTGGCAGTCAAGCAAGAATCCTAGGGGCTCTATCAACGTGCAATAGCGACCTGTTAGGTCACCTAAAGCAGTACACGATGATAAAGGTAAACCAGATAGCATACTATCATCTTGAGTAAGACTGTCCTACCGGGATAGGTCCATCCTCAATCATTGCAATCACGTGCCTGTGATCCAATAATTGACTCTTAGGGCACTATCTTCAACAGATGGATACCTCCCCTAGATGATGGTGGACTAACGCTTTCCCATTGCAAAGTGTTTTCAGCAAAATCTTCCAAGAATTTCCAGGCCTCACCATCGTCTTTAGACATGAAATTGCCTTGACACATGGTTTCAAGCAACTGCTTTGTCGTTGGATTAATGCCCTCATATATAATTCTGCACAGATCGCATCTATGGATTCTGTGATGAGGACATTGGACAAGTAGATCCTTGAACCGTTCAAAGCATTTCCAAAATGGTTCATTGGGAAGCTGGGTAAACTGGTTGATTTCGCTCCGAACACGGGCGGTCTTATGACTGGGATAAAATTTCTTAAGGAATTCTATAACGAATTCATCCCATTTGGAAATAGAGTGTGCGGTTGTGTTATAAAGCCATTTTTCGGCTAAATCGCACAAAGTAAATGGGAGACGACGTAAACGCATAGCATCCACAAAAAGTTGTGAAGTGCCCATCATAGCACATACGTTTTCGAATTTGGTGATAAAAACGTATGCGTCTTCAGACTCTAGCCGTGAAATTTAGGCAAAAGATTGATAAAGTGTGGTCTGATTTCAAAATTATCCCCATTGGCTGGTGGAATAGAAAGACAAGTAGAAAGAGGACCGCGTATAGGGTAGCATCTCTCTTGGAGAGATATACGCGGTAGATTCTGCGCACCTGCGGATGGCAGCAGAGTGGTATTATTAAAATTTGATGGAGAACCGTCCATCTCGGTGGATGTTGTGGGTGGTGAGGAAAAAGAAGATGAAGAAATACCGATTTCGGAGTCGATAGAAGAAACGCGGGTAAGACGGGCACTAGAATCCCGTGTCCAGCCGAGCATGCACTAAGCGGGTTTAGCGTAAGTGGCAGCGTTAAATTTTTTATTTTTATTTTTATATTTTTATATTTTTTTTTATTTAAACTAAAAAGAAAAGTTTGTTTTGAAAAAGACGGATTTAGACAAATCACAAAAATGCACAATCAACCCTAGATCTAAGGTCACCTAGGTCAAGTCACTAGACCGCTCCTAGACTTCCAGAAAACAAATCGCAGGATCAATTCTCTACTGCCTCTTTATCCCTCTTGTGGCCAGGTAAGTGCCAGGTAAGAGGGAAGTATACGCTATACGAATCACCGTAAATAGTTGCTTAATTAAGTAACAACTTGCCTTAGACACACTTGCCTAGACACCACAAAAGAAATGCGGATAAGCAGTAGATTACCCACGACCTTCCTCTGTCCTAATTGAGCGCGAACGTCCTTAGAGTCTTGGTCTAGATATTTTTTAATCAATGAAGGGTGATGCGGATGCTAGTTGTGTGATTTGTGGGGCTTAGGAAGGGTAATGAAATCCCCACCTAATCTGAATTTGGTCTTTGCCCCTTAATTTTCCGTATTACAATATGCAAAAACAACCAATATCAAAACATGCAACAAGAATTTTTTTAAGTGGCGAATTTTTGCAAAGAATCCTGCAGAAAAATCGTTATTGGCCTTTTTAGAGAAGAGAGAAAAAGATAGAAATTATACCACAGAGAGATGAAACCCTAGATTGTCCAAGATGCCGCGGTTCCACCGCAAGAACATGCCTATTGCCGCGGTTCCGCCGCCATTTATGAGTTCTTGGACTTCGTTTTTCTATAAATGCTTCACTTGCTTCTCTGGTCTTGATGAAATAATCTGAATCTTTATTTTCATGCTACAATGATTCCAGATTCCCTTGCAAAAATTCACACGCTAATCGTTAAGCACACAATGCATTCTTGATTTATATTTCGATAGAATAATAATACTTCAACCCAAATAGCAAGAAAGAACAAATTACGCACGTATCCCGGCAACAACGCCATTTGATTGATACTCAAAAAATGATTCTTCTTTTGATTAAAAGAAAAGTAAAGGAAGTAAAGAAGAGATATTTTAGTAGTAAAGTAACCGCAATCAATAACGGTGTGACATGTAGCTAGACCTTTAGTGAGTACGGGTCGTCCTCTGGGATTCGTGGAATTTTATCGTTTTTGCTTTAGATCGGTTGAAAGAAATAGTAAATAAAATCATGAAAATGGTTCAAGATTTAGTTGAAGTAATAGTTTCAAGAAAATCAAGAAATTGTTTTCAAGAAAGAAAATCAAGAAAATATTCAAGATCTAATTATCAAGAAAATATGAAGAAGGATTGTAGAATTCGATCGGATTTAGTAGCCATGGATGACTAATAAAGGAAACTCATCTTATCTATTGACAGTTTAACACCAGATTGATGGCGATGAATGCGGATTAGGCTTTTTTGGAAGAAACTAGGGTTTCTTCATTATTGTCTCTTGTCCTTTCATTGATCCCATTCATTTTCTAGCCCTTCACAAAAAGATCGTCAATCTTATCGCAAATCATGGTCAAGATAATCAAGAATTTGATATCGCACCCGATGAGTATGTTAACGATTCTATTGTGAAGGTTTGTAAACTTCATAAGATTAAAGGAAAGTATAGAATTCTATCATCCATCGATCTACCCTAATCCTACGAATCCTATCAAGCGGAGATTTACTCGCGCATCATGAAAATCAAAGAAAGATTAGAAAAAGAACCCATAATGCGGAAATTAAAAGAAAGCGAAATTGAAACTAATTATCACCTTTATTATTCAACTTCAAATTACAGCTTCTTCAATCCAAGATTACAAGAAGAATTGCTCTCGATCACTCCCTTGAAGAGGCAATTTTTCCGTCGATCTTCACGTCGCTCGATCACCGTGAGTCTTGGACCTGTCGTGGATCGCGTGCTCATTGATGATGACCGGCTTCGTATAAAGGAGTCTTGAATGATATCGCTCGATGAATTTCTCAACGATTCTTGATCTTGGATCTTGGATTTGTAGAATTTGTTGGCCCATTTCTTGATTTGATTTGATCAAGAATTAGGATAAAATTGGAATTAAAAGTTCGGATAAAAGTTCGAACCCTTTTCAATGTAGCTTTAGGTCCTTTTTATAGCCCCTAATCAAGCTTCCCCCACAAGCTAGGTTGTTATAAAGAACCTTCCAGAAGGTTGTTATAAAGAAACGTCCTCAACAAGCTAGGTTTTTACAAAGAAGCTTCCAGGAAACTCCCGAACTCCAAGCCACTGAATCGGCCGCGGATCTATGGCGACTCGTCCTGACTCGGCCGCGGTTTCGCGGCCAATTGGTGAGCTTGTTGCATCAAAATTCTGTGGACTTATTCTATTGATCTCTGGGTCTTTATGTGATATCTGGAATCTTCTTATCTCTTCTGAATTTCTGCGAGTATTTGATTCTTCGACTTTCTTGTATTTTATCAGCAGATTCCTGATTCCCGATATCTGACTTGAGCTAATCTTGCACAAGATCTCAATGAAGAATGTGAGATATAAAATATTATACGTAAAAATATTAAACATACAATTTCCTTCATAATATTGATTATAATGTATAACACGTGGTAAATGATATTTTGCAGATGAACTTCTAATATGTGTTATATTTATAGTAAATACCATTAGATGATTAAGAAAAGTAAGGAAATTGTCATGTTAAAAGTACACTATTTCGACTGAACAGCTCTGATACCACTGTAAGGTTTCCTAGGGTCGCCGCTGGGTTTCAGGAGGCATCGATCATGCCGTTTTTTAAAAAATGGCGCGCTAAAGAACCCTATCCAAGAATCTTAACTAGAGAATTAGACGAAACTAGAATGTAAACATCTTTACATCTAGGTGAACAAGGAATACAACCTTTGCAGACCAGTCCTTCACTTCATAATCTCCATGTAGTAGCCCCTTCGCTCTAAGTAGTGAACTATCGGACTCTAGAAAGGCTCCACAAGATGAAAGGAACAAGCTTACTTGAAGTCTTCGAGGCCGAAGATGAACTACGTCGAGGAGACACTAACCCAAGCTAGCTCTTCACTAAGTGATGAACTATTGAAGAAACAACCCAATCTAAATGGCTAGTTTAGAAGAGGTTGATGAAGTAGGAATTTTGCTCACTTTAGAAATTATTTTCTCACTCTCTTTCTTCACCTCCCAAATTGTAAGAGAGCTAGAGGAAGGAGATGAAGAAAAGCAACCATGGAAAAAGTCAAGTGTAGAATGGGAACCATGAGTGAGTTAATATCATATACTAACTCATGTAGAGACTAAACCATGTCTAATCATAATGGTTGGGTTAATGAATATCTCAACTAAAACAAAATTAGTGGATTTGGTCAATGGTTCCACAAGCTTCAACCATGTGACTAATTTCCATTTAATTTTGATTTACTTTAAATAAATAAAACCCTTCATTATGTTAAGCATGGTGTGAGTCTTATACACCCATGTCTCATGTATCATCTAGCATGACACAAAAGAGTGTACATTAATATATATCACATATATACTAAATGCACAAGTGAGAAAAAGAATTCTTAAGTGAGCTACTATTAGTTAATGTAAATTAATATATCAAATATATAATTATACATTAAATTATTAAATCAACACTTGATTTAATAATCCGGCTATATGTCATATAACCGACTAATATCATATGTATCAACTTATCGAATCAACACTTGATCCGATAACCCGGCTATATCACATACAACCGATCGATATCACATATCGCGAGAATAGAATACGGTATCACATACACGTATTAATCTCAGTCCCACACATATCACATATGTGCTCCTACTTCGTTTCGCCTGAGCCAAGATACCTCAGTGTAGGACTCTAAAGACTCGTCAATACGCCGGCAGTAGGTGGTGATCATATCAGTCACCCACAAGCCGTCAGTGGTCTGCTAAACGTAACGGCCCCCCGGGTATTGAGCGATTATAAGATCAACAAGAAAGCCTTCTCATACTCCTGTGAATCCAAACAGTAACACTACCGTACAGTCCGGTCTCTTCGTCTGAAATGTCGCATATCACAACCTGGGGGTGGTAAACGTCAGACCCCAAAAGCCTGATAAGTCATGCCGATGTGAGGCTCATAAAGGTTCATGAAACTACTGATAACACTTATGAGTAAATCTCAGCAACCCAGGCCAGGGATTTCCTGTTATGGCCACTCAAGCCAAGCGCAACATTAACCCCAATACCGGGAGAGACGAAATCCCCTCATATCGCTCATTGCCTCCATCTGACTCGGGAATGTACCCAAAAACCACCGTTTTGCACGATCTCTTGAACCTGGTAAGGTGGAAATCAAAGCACATTGGGAATCACACAAGACTCTATGACGATCTCGGGTCGACAGACTAACCTGTACCAGTGTCACCAGAGAACTGCTATCTGACGATAGGTATAATACCATCTAGGAGTTCTCGGCGAGTCCGTCCAGTATACCCAGTCTCCAATGAGCACCCGTATACCATATCTGATGTCAAACACCAATGGATATGGGATCATCCATCGCCCATCACATAGGTCGAGAAGCGTATACGCTAGTCTACTCTGGAATATCGATGCCCCGTCTTGATACTCCCACGACTAGGAACAATAGAAGGATGTACTTACCGACTACCTCTGCCCTACTAGTATGATCTGCATCATAATTCTGGTAGTCAAGTACTCATCCTGAGGGCTTTATCAATATGTAATAGAGAGACAATAAGTGTACATGTTAAGATAATGAGCAACCAGATTGCATACTATGATGTTGAGTAAGAAAGTCCTCCCTATATATGTCCAAGCATCCACTATAATATGCATCACATGTATAATAATGGCCTCTAGGGAATACATATAACTAACATTCATGTGACTGGGGAATTTCGTTTATCGTTTAAGGCTCGAACGAAATGCGGAATTCCTATGCAATCTGACCATTCCATTTCTGTGATGTTCATTACATGCTTACGATATGTTTACCTACCTGTGATGATTTCTCCTGCATGCTGTAATGTGATTTTATGTGTGTGATGATATATTGATATATGTGATATATAGATTATATATATATGTTGTATATGATTTGCATCCGCACTAGTCCTATCCCCACCCTGCCGTAAGTTAACTAACCTTACGGTGAAGACCCAGGACCCTGTGGCGAATTCGGATGGCATATACATCATTCTATTTACTTTTCATGCTTTTACGTGATGATTGTGTGAAAAGATGCTAGATAACATGATTATCTAAATGATGAGATTGCGTTAATATGATTAATGCAAAGTTATATAAACTTAAAACACATTGTAGGAACCAAATATTAGATATTGGTGTTATAGCCGATTCTTTTGCTTTGCATCGTAGTATTCGGTTGGGAATATCCTGAACCTCATTCGACGAGGAAAGAGCCTAGACCCCTTCACAGGGAGTGACCTCTTTAGTAAAATATTGTGTTACTATAAATTTGCAAACTGAATCGCCGTATTCTTTTGCTTTGCACAGTGGTATTCAGTTAGGAATATCCTGCACTTCAATCGATGAGGTAAGAGCCTTGATCCCTTCATAGGGAATCCACACTTAAATAATAGTATACGTAACTATAAATATGCAAAACCACTCGGTTCCTACGATGATATCAAGCTCATTACGTTAATAGTTTTCTTAAAAACCAGCCGTAGCCCTTTGTCATTTCAGGATGTAGTATTTAATATTCGTGCTGCGTTTGTTGACATCCTTCAAAGGCTTATGCGGGTGGATTCGAGTTAATCATGAAATGACGAGTAGAACTTGACTAGTGGCCTATGGTTTGTTCACTTTCGTCATGGTCATAAGTCATTATGTGTAAAAACCGATATCGAGAGTTTCAAGTGTTGAAATTTGCAAAGAGTTGTATACTATTCTATACGATAGCTTGGGTCTCGATTCCTACTGTGAGTAAATGTTACTCTTGGGATATATTTCATAAATAATCCCGGCTAGTTCTCCTTTTAGGGTTTGAAGGAGGATTCGACAGAACAGTAGGAGCCATCTTGATTAGATGAAAACATAAACCAATCTAATTTTGATAGAGTGCACGACGAGTGTTTCTTTTCTCTTTCTGGCACTGACTTTTGACTTACCTTAAACTAAAACTCAAATACCTATTTTTAAACCGGACCTTTTCATGATCAACGGCTTTGGTATGTTTTTACTATCCTAATTCGCGACAATATTGCAAATAACCTTACCCCTTCCACTTCCCTTTTTACTTACTCTAGAACTCTCTGTATATGGTACAAAGATCCATATTATTTGGACGACCATTGTATGGTTAGATACAAACCCAAAAAAATTATTTCAGTACGGGGATTGGCCACTGACTCTAGAGTGGATGAATTGTTCATTTGTCTCTCCCTTTTACCTTATCTTAAGTAAGAGAGCTCCTTATCAGTAAGGAGAGTGTCCAGTTATGCTTACTGGATAATCTTCTTTCAATCCTGACGCTGGTGCTGAAAGGAATGGAGAGAAAAAAACCAACTAGCATAAGTACGATACACAGAATGTAAGATAGAGAGACATCCAAAAGGGAAATTATGAGGGAATGAAATTGCAACTACTGTCGGTAGACAGAGAAACATAGAGGCATTACAAGGAACACCCGGCAACCACTTGAAACATTTGATATTTCAATTTTTCTTTGTGGTTATGATTGAAAATTATTTCTCAGACACTCTTTACTCCTAGGTATATTGATACCAGATTAAAACCCCACATCTGTAAGATGTTATAAATGGTGAGAGGGAGTCAAGTACTAGGAAAAAGGTGTTTTGTTCTCCAATGTCGAAACTCGGAGCAATTGTTGCTATTAGGAAAATCACCAGGTTTTCCTAATAGCAAACTTTTGGTTTTGAATAGCTATTATAGTACACCAACTTTTAAAAAACTCTTATATACGTCTCTTTATTTGATGAAATGGGATATAATTTTCAAAATGATGTCATTGATATTCACCTAAATCAAGTGTTAATTAGGTAAGGTGCAAAGTATAATGGAACTGATATTCTTAACCAACATTCAGTTCTTAAATTATAATACACAGATTATGAGTTAATGAACTCTTGGGACTTATACATGGGATGTATATGGTTCGTTGTCCTTCAGGACAAGGGGCTGGTTCACTTACTTCATTCTATCTACTTTTTGAGCACTCTAATTTTGGATGCACGTTCTTATTGAAACGCAATATCCAAAGCTGTGAAAACTTCAAAGAGCATAGGGAAAAAGCAGAGAACCAGACGTTGGCAGTATCATGAATCTCCGAAGTGTTCGAAGTTGTGGATACTTACGCCGGGTGTTCAGTATTACGAATGTGATTCTCTCAGGTTTCTCATCCGCGGGTGCACTCTATGATGAGTGATGCTGAGAAACCTCTATTGATTTTGACTAACCTTGGCAACTCCACAGATTTAGTAAGTAATCTCAGCAATCCGAGAGATATTTCGGTTTGCTCGTAGACGGTGACAAGGAAGATTGCATCATTTGATGATGACCCTGCTAGTTATCAGCAGGCCATAGAGAGTAATGACTTCCAAGTGATGTTTGAATGCTAATTTATCCAGAATGGACTCCATGCACTACAACAAAGTATGAACTTTTTTGGGTGCTCCTGATGGGGTAAATCCCATAGGAGCAAGTACATCTTTTGAGATCAGTGCAATTGGAAAGGAAGTGACCTTATAAAGCTAGGACTTGTAGTAATTGGTTTTCTTCAAATACCTGACGTGGATTGTGATGAAGCTATTGTTACAGAATCTAAGCTGAAATCCATACGGATATAATTTGTCACGAATGTTTCTTTAATTATGATATCTGGAAGGTGGATGACTATAACGTCTTTCTAAATAAGTGATTTAGAAGTGCACATGTATATAACTTTGCCGGATGGTTATAGTAGTCAGTAGGAGCATCGTACATCGTGCAATTTTCTTAAGTCTGTTTGTAGACCAGAGAAGGAATAGCGGAGAAGGATCATCTGTTTTTTGTGTAATGGTCAAAGTGTTTAACTTCATCAAAAAGAAAGATGAACCCGGGATCTAAAAGAAGGTCGTAGGATAGAATGTCAATGATTTCATATAGGATATAGATGACATTCTTCTGATAGAAAGTGATGTTCCTATACTACAAATCGGTTAAATATTGGTAGTCACAGATGTTTCTCAAAATAAGACTTGGATAAAAGATATCATAAATTCTGGTGACTCGGTCTATACAGATAGATTTAGTATGTTTTGGGATTATTCCAATTTAGGTACTCTGGCACCATTCCAAAGGGGTTTAGAATGTTCGACTCCAAGCGAGGTAGTGTACCCGCATAAGATGGAGTCACCCTTTCTAAAGAGATGTCTTCAGAACTGATGAGGATATGAACTCACATGAGTGACTTTCCACTTGCTTCGGCAGTTGGGTCATTCATGAGATTCCATGTACCAAACCGGATAATGCTTTTACAGTTGTTGTAGCAAGCGAATATTAATCCAATCCTGGAAAACAAAAGCAGTTAAAGAATATGAGATGCTCTTGATGAACAGTAATGGCAGCCTACTTCGGAAGGCGATTACCGATTTAAGCTTCCAAAGTGAAAAGAATGATAGAGTGTCTGTCGTGAATTATATGTTTACCCTCCTTATTAGAGGGCAGTCTATTAGAAAGAGTTCCAAGAAGAATACTGGGGTGGTCGAAGCGTTGTATGCTGATTGTGACTCGGTAAAGAATATATCCTAAGAATTTGTATGGATAAATATGTTGACTTATGAACAAGGTCCTATCAGCTATCCAAAAAAAGTTCTAAGGAATGTATCGCTCATTTCGGAAGATAGTTGTTCTCTGCAAAATTGATACAGGGAGAAACAGAGAGAAGCACTATAGCCGATTCACTCACTGAGGCTATTTGTCGAACACAGTTTATGAAACTGTTAGTAAAGAAGTTGGTTATGTGGGTATGCGATACCGCAATAATAAGCCTTAAGAGCAAGTGGGAGATTGTTGGGTATAGTGCCCTCAAGGCAATTTTGTATTTGCAAGATGGCAATTACGTAATTGAAGGAGGACCTATACGGAGAACAAACTTACTGAAGATGATAGTATGCTATCTGGTTTGTCTTTATGTTACATATGGATACGTTTCCGCACACGTTATCATGTGTCGCTAATACATGAGATGAAGCCCTTAGGATTCTTTTTGACACCGGGATTAATGATAGGGACCATACTAGGAGGACCTGGGGAAGTCTATAAGAAATTCCTTAAATGTCCCTAATCATAGGAGTATCGAGACCAGGCATCGATACTCTAGTTTAGACTAGTGTCTACGTTTGCCGACCCCGCTGGAGGGCGATAGCTGATCCTATAGCTATTGGTGTTTGAAACCGAGAATTGTATTCAGGTGCTCATAAAAGTATGAGTTACATTGGACGGACTCACCGAGAACTCCTAGATGGCTTATACCAATGTTATTTAGCAGTTCTCTTGTGATGATAGTACAGCATAGTCACTTTCCTGAGATCGCCACGGTGTCTCATGTGTGTTCCCACTATACTTAGATTACTACCCTACCATGGCTTTACCGAGTCGTGCAAAAATGTTTTAGTTGGATATAGTCCTGAAGCATATGGAGGTAGTGAGCGGTCGAAAGGATTCGTCTCGCCCGGTCTAGAGAGTTGATATCACACAGTGCAGGACATGGCTATAACCAAAAGCCTCCGGCCGAAGCAGGAGAGATAAACTGATAAGTGTTATCAGTTATATCTCGAATGGTTATGAGTCCAGTGTCGCATGACTTCTCCGGTTATTGGGGGTCTGACATTTTCCACCCCCGGACCAGATATGTGATAGTCTTTAATGAAGAGACATGACTCTATGGTATCCTTCGCTTATAGACATCGTCGGGTCCGGATGAGTTCGCTCATCGACCTGCCTTTATCTTGATCGTACCTAAGTAGCCTTACGTACAGCTAGTGCCACTGACGAGCTTGTGGGTTATCCCGTGAAGGGATTGAATCTGAAAGTGTTTCGGATTAAATCGAATATGATCTTGTACAATCTACTGCTAGTGTATTGACAGGTCTTTAGAGTCCGGCAACGAAGGCGCCTGCCCGGGCAAAATGTGAAGTAGCGTGCGTATAAGATAAGTTCGGGACTTCGATTAAATAGTTGATTTAATCGAACATCCGGGTTTACTAGACGGAATATCAGGTCAAGTGTTGACTTGATAACCGTATTGATGAAACGGTTTCTAATATATTGTAAATGTTACACGCTTACTTTTTCAGTATAGGATACTGATTTGAAATTGATGGCTATAGTGTATGAGATATACGATGAGTATATACAACAACAACAACTGAGCCTTTTATCCCAAGCATATGGGGTAGGCTGCATGAACCAACATGAGAATCACGTCGGGTCCAGCACATGAATCCACCGCCTCCACTCACTCCTATCAAACAATATACTTTCATTGAGTCCTTTGGCAACCATATCGTTTCGTATCACCTCCATCCATATTTTCTTCGGTCTCTATTTTGCCCTTTTGCCATTGCCCATATCAAGAGTATTTATTCGTCGAACCGGTGCTTCCATAGGTCTGCATCGCACATGACCAAACCATCTTAGCTGGTTTTCCCGCATCTTCTCCTCCATAGGTGCTACACAAACTTTTGCACTAATATCCTCATTTCGTACCTTATCTTTTCTAGTGTTACCGAACATCCAACGAAGCATGTGCATCTCCTCTACGTGCATTTTCTGTGTATGATGCTTCTTAGGAGCCCAGTATTTTGTACCATATATTAAGGCAGGCCGAATAGCGCTCCGATAAAACTTCCCTTTCAATTTTAACGGAAAGTTACGATCACACAAAATCCCTGTTGCACTCCTCCATTTCAACCATCCATCTTGGATCTTTTGATTAACATCACTATCGATCTCCTCATTCTTTTGGATAATGGAATCTAGATATCTAAACTGGTCGCTCGGTGATATCTCTTGCCCTTACAATGTTATACCAATATGGGTTTGACTTCTTTCGTTACTAAATTTGCAATGCATATATGTTGTCTTGGACCTGCTCAATCTGAATCCTCGAGATTCCAATGTTTGCATCCATAATTCCAATTTGGCATTAACCCCTGCTTTCGTCGCATTTACTAGAACAATATCATCAGCGAATAGCATACACCAAGGTACCTCATCTTGGATAGTTCTAATAAGCTCATCCATCACAATGGTAAAGAGGAATGGACTTAATGCAGATCCTTGATGTAAACCAATTGTAATCGGAAAATTACTCGTTAAGCGGCCGCAAGTTCTGACATTTGCCACTACTTCATCGTACATATCCTTGATTATGTTAATATACTTGACGGGGACCCCCTTTTTCATTGTTTTCCCCCATAATACCTCTCTAGGTACCTTGTCGTATGCTTTTTCTAAATCAATAAATATCATATGCAAACCTCTTCTCCTCTCTCCAAAATGCTCGACAAGTTGACGAAGCAAATGAATAGCCTCTGTTGTCGATCGTCCAGGCATGAACCCAAACTGGTTCTCTGTTATCTTAATATCCTTCCTTAGCCTGTGTTCAATCACTCTCTCCCAAACTTTCATGGTGTGACACATAAGTTTTATTCCACGGTAATTTGAGAAAATTTGAATGTCATCCTTGTTCTTATAGATAGGTACAAGGATACTCTTCCTCCATTCATTTGGCATCTTTTTTGTTTGCCAAATCGTATTAAACAGATCTGTCAACCATTTAACGCCCATTTCTCCTAAGCATCTCCAAATCTCGATAGGAATGTCAATAATATATATTAAATCCTACTCTTTAAAAGTTATGTATATTAATATACCAATATATATAAGTGTGTGCATGTGTGTGTGCATATATATATATATATATATATATATATATATGGATTATTAATAATGTTAATTTAAAGCGTGGGGCCCTCTTTCTTAATTGTGTGACAACAAACATGAGAGAGAGGGGGATGGTTATTTTCATAAAGGTTATGACAAATAAATTATAGTTAAATCTAATTCATTTTTAAGCCATCTCATTTTTTCTTCTTCTTCCTAGAGCTCAAAGCTCAAGTTCTCTACAAAAATGGCAAGTGTTGTCATGGTTAGGGAATGAAGATTCCGGAGAGTACACATTATTCCACACACCTCCACGAGCACCTAACAAGTGATGAAGTGGGGTTTCTCCTCCCGATGACGGAGATGGAGCTACGTGCATTGTTTCTTCACCGCGGATCATCTACGGGAAGGCGGTCAGCTTGTGGAAGCACCCGGGGGCTCGACGCTGTCTAGCATGAGTCCTTGTTCACCATTGGAGCATATGAAGATTCTACAAAGGTTGTAGTTCCACATTAGCTCTTTAGATTAATTATTTTATTGCTTTGTTAATTTGATTGATTCTTGGTTTGTGAATTGGGGTTAAGTTATGAAAAAATATTGTTTTCGAATTCCGTCATGGCCATGACCATCATGACCCTAGCCCCCAGTGCACCTATACTTAGGACCGTTAGTCGTCTTTGGGACTAAAATCAACTTATATTTATTGATGTTTTGATCAATGGATCATACAAGAGAAGCAAAAGCTTCCATACTTAGTTTATTTTAACTAGGTAGCCAAGCAAAGCCTTGTTGTTCCAGGGACACAAATATATATAGGATGCACATGCATATTTCTTCTTTTGAAAAGGTTGCGCATGTGCGTATTACGTGTTTGCGCACTTGTTGTCAGGTCAAACTTCTATGTGCGCACGTATATATGTGCGCACGTATATATGTGCGCATATGACTATATCACATCTTTGACTTACATGCACGTGCTTGTCACGTGATGCACATGCTCTCATGTGGATATCGCATGACACGCACGCCTTTATGGGTAGCGTTAATCAAGCGTGCACACGTGCACATTACGTAGTGCGCACCTTTTTAGGGTCATTATTTTCCATGTGCGCATGTGTGTATCACGTGATGCGCAAGTCTGTATGATTTTTATCATGTGCGCATTTAATTTTGGGATGCACATATCTTGAACAGAAAGCAAAAACTTTCAGGAAGAAGCAATGGATTCTGTTCTTTAAGTTTTCTTTTCTTTTTCTATAAGCAAAAGCTTCAATTTTTATGATGCCTTGGCATCTTTGATGGGTTTTTTTCTTAAACCTTAGGATTAAATTCTCACAAAAATTGAAACTTTTTTAAAAAGAGAGATCAACCCTAAGATCTGTTGATCTTTTTTTATAGTGAATCGATGGATTCATAAAAGAAGCAAAGTTTTCTGTGTAAAGCAAAAGCTTTATTATTTTATACAAAAGTCAATGGCTTTTTGAGATAGCAGAAGTCTTCTTCTTCTTTTTACCTTGTTTAAGAAGGACGAAGATGAGTACTCTTTTTTTCTTGAGCTTATAGGGGGTTTGTGGTCTGCAAATTCTTCATATGAGACTTCTATTTATAAGGAAGAAAAAATTAGGGTTTGTTGGTGTTTGTTCCCAACAATTAGGCTAGTTTTGATTTTAATTGATTTGATTTTAATTTGATTTATTTTTAATTGATTCATATCAATCACGAGGCAAGTGCGCACTGTTGGATTGATCCCCAGTGCATGCGCACCGTCGGATCTTATGATCTCGTATCAATTTAGTTTGATTATTTAAATTTGTTTTACAAAAGAAGATTTTGTTTCTTCATTTGGAAGCATCTGCTTCATTTGGGTGTCCGCGCACTCTAAGATAGTGCGCATATATATTGTACGTATCGCTGCTATCTCGTTTAGCCATGTATGAACCTGTTGATTCAGTAATAGGTGCACATTTGAGTCACTTGGCCGTTATTATAGGTGCGGAACTTCGCATGTTTCAGGGTAGAGACTAGGTGCGCACTTAAAATATTTTAATAAAACATTTTTTCAAAATTAATATAATTTTTTGCAAAAAGAATACTTAAGACTTCATGAACTGGAATCGGAGCGGCATTCGTGTCCGCATGTGTAGGCACATACGGCTCGCTCGCCCGCTCGGCTTGGCACGTCGGTGTTCACAGCCGAAGACTGGACTGAAACGTGGAGACGTCTAGCCTGAATTTGGGGGCAGATGCTATATGGAAATATCCATCCACCTCTCCAAAGATGCTAAGTTGATTTATCGTATTGTATATCGAATGTTTGGATAGATGCGACTGATGTAGCAGACTTATCAGATTCCCCCTCATTTGTGAGGGGTTTTTGATTATGGGGACGCTCTTCCCTACAGGCCTAAGCCCCTGCAGTTAATTGCGTTATCGAAAATAACTTTCATCTGCTCTAGTAGGTCACTTCATGTCGTGTTATATATTGTTTATTATGGGGTTACCCTTGGATTGTGTACGGAGACTAATATATATCTTCACCTCCCGTTGGGCGTGGATTAGTCCAAATCCGTATATTAGATTTGAGATTTTGAACTCAGGACGCGGATCTCATATAAATGAGGTCAATCAGTTCATGGGATATATTGCTTTATCGAAAACAACTTTCATCTGCGGTAGGCTTTATAATGTATGTGATGTTGTGTACCAGAACAGATGTAGCATATGCATTGAGCGTTGTAAGCTGGTATCAGTCGAACCCAAGGGAGAAGTACTGGATAGCAGTAAAGAACATTCTCAAGTACCTGAGAAGAACTAAGGAGATGTTCTTGGTGTATGGCGGAAAAGTCCTCCAGATCGAGGCTTTTGCTGACTCCATCTTCTAGAGTGACAAGGATGACTCTAAGTCCATGTTGGGTTATGTCTTTACCCTCAATGGAGGGGCGGTCTATTGGAAGAGCTGCAAACAGGACATCGTTGCTGACTCAACGATGGAAGCGGAGTACATAGCTGCTTGCGATGCCGCGAAAGAAGCAGTCTCGATGAAGAAGTTTCTTACAGAACTTCAGGTGGTTCCAACCATTGTTGATCCAATACCGCTGTATTGCGACAACAACGGCGCTATAGCTTTAGCAAAGGAACCCAGGTCCCATCAGAAGTCCAGACACATCTTGAGGCGGTATCACCTGATCAGGGAGATCGTGGATCGTCGGGAGATCGAGATTCGGAGAGTTGCTACTGAGGAAAACACTGCAGATCCATTCACAAAGGCCATCCCTCAGACATAGTTCGAGAGGCTATTCGAGATGATAGTTCTGCGATATGCCAGCATATGGCCTTAGTGCAAGTGGGAGATTGTTAGTGTGATATGCCCTAGAGGCCATTATTGTATAGTACTAGTTTGTATATTACATTTTGGAAGCTTGGGATATATACACAGATTTAAGACAATCTTGCTCGATATAGTAGTATGCTACTTGGTTTGTATCTATTTTAATATGTGTATATGTTTCTTTTAACATATCGCTAATACATATTGATAGAGCCCTTAGGATCTTTGCTTGACTACCAGCGTTATGATGGCAGTCACACTAATGGGGGATGGGTAGTCTACAAGCACATCCTTATACAGGTCCCCAATCGTAGGATTATTGAGACAGGACATCGTTACTCCAGGATAGACTAGTGTATACGCTTCTCATCCCAGCATGGGAGATGGTCTGTCCATAGCCATCATTACGTCGTACTGGAGATAGTATGCAGGTGCTCATTAGGTTATGAGTAACACTGGACGGACTCGTGGGGTACTGCTGGTTGGTACTATACCTATCATCAGGCAGCAGTTCCCAGGTGACATGAGTACAACTTATTCCGTTGACTTGACCCTGCTACTTCGCCTCAAGTGTGTTCCCACTGTTCTTAGTTTTCTACCCTACCATGACTCTATTGAGTCATGCAAACAGGTAGTAGTTGGATGCAGTCCCGAAGCACTTGGAGGCAGTGGCGGTTAGATAGGATTCGTCTCCTCCGGTATTGGGGGTTGATGTCGCGCTGTGTTCGGAAAGCCATTAGTTTTGCTAAAACATCAAGATGTTGTATTAAAGCGGTTAATTTTGCTTACTGGGTTTTGGGAAAAATTGCTTTTAAAGCGAATTTGAAGTTTTGATGATTTAAACCCTATTTCATATATATATTTAGTGTGTTGCGAAACCAAGAATGGTGCGTTTGAGTTTTCTCGATCACTCGGCTTTTGTACGCCGATGTCGAGGGTTTTTGGGTTGATTTGAGATAGCAAACCATAGATTTTGACTTATGTGTGATACGCGTGCCGAATTGATTTTCGTAAGTCGTTTCGATTTCGAATTGGATTTTAATGCGATACGATACGTTGTGACATGTAGGTGCCCTCTTGTGGGCTTCAAGACGACAAGCAAGCGCGTGGCGACGTCGGCGTCGGCAAGCGAAGAACAGGTGAGTAGATTATATCTACGGGGGAACTCGGGTGGATGGCGTATAGCACCCCGCAAAGTCCTAAGAATTGATGTGATGTGATATTGATATATATTTGTACGCTAGTGTGTGATATGGACCTTAGCAAGTAAAGCTTTAGGGGATTGTGAGTTTAGGGTTAGCGAGAATTGAAGAAAAGACTTTAATGGATTTCTTAGTCACGAAACCCTAGAGTAAGGATTTGCATACACGCCGACATACACACTTGCATACTTTTACTTTCTTGTACGTATATAGGGATGTGTATATATGTACATACGCATGGGTATGGGACTATACATATATATATATTCATATACACATGCATTGATGTTGAGGATAGTGGATGATATTTGGAGATAAGTCGATAAGATTATGCTTGATGCCATGAAATCGGTGAGGTGATATGGATCATATTATGAGATGCGACATGTGATGATAGCGGATCGGTAGGCATTATGTTTCATACACACGGATTTATATGTAGATGGTATCAGTATTGTACTAGACTTAGATCAGTACCCCAAATTCATGATTTGTGATGATAAGGATACCAGACGAATAACGAGATAAATATGATATTGACCCGTACCCTGACTTGGGATGCCGTACGATGGATTTACCGTACGATCTATTGATGATAGATCCTCACTCTTGACTCAAGGATGTCATATGATATATTGTATCGTACGTGGTACTATAGAGGCGGGATCACCGACTTTTATATATTGGTATATATATATCAACCCAGATTTAGGTGGTTTCCATACCCCTTTAGATTGGTTGTTAGTTAGACCTGTAGTTTACCTAGTAGATGTTAGACTGGACCCGAGTCATACCTATTTTCAAAAATAACGAATCGTGAGAATTTTAAAGACATACCAATGGATACTACAGATATTTCAAAAGACGTATCTTTCTTAAAAACACCGTAACCCCTATTTTCAAAATACCACGATTCGTATTATTTCAAATGGCAAAACAGTATGACACATGTATATCGATGTAGATTCCTTACTGTTACGTTATTATTCATGTTCCTCATTTTATTGTTGCATTTTCTATTCATTTGCCTTTATTAGGTTGTTATCGCTTCATTGCATGTTATTGTGTACTTAGTGATTATGAAATCATGTTGTTAGGACACCGGCACCATTACCGATGACGCGTATGCTCCACGTACACTCGCTTGCCGGCTCACACACTTCTTCATCGGTAATTGACATGTCACGTACACTTTAGAGAATACTATTTCATTGACATAGCTTGCTAGCTGATAGTTGCAATATGTTATAGCTTCCATATGCTAGTTTAATTATTGCATTCATTGCATAATATCATATGCATTCATATATTCATTGGTTAAGCAGTACTAGGGGGATTTATGTCGGTATTCACTGTTTATTGATATCATGATTGTGATGATTTCGGATTTCCATACGATTTCTGGATGTGGAGGAAAACCGCAAGAATATATATATAAACTTCTCTCTTCTTCTCTCTTATTTTTAAAAGCAAGATGCGGTTTTTTCATGATGTATGTGTTGTCCACCATGAGTTTCATGATTGTTGTTGGATTTCGAGACCCGATTCGAGGAGTAGGAACCGTTTCGGGTACATGGTGGGCCCGGTATGGTATCCCGGGGCGATAGTGATTTCATGGAGGATGATGAGCCTGGCAGGGGCAGACTGCCTACCGGTGATTTTACCTGGCACGGCGGATATCCGGAGGATACCGTACGTGGTCGTGTGATTGATGATATGGGCCGATCCGGACTGACGGAGCCTGAGGTATTGAGATTTTGAGATTTGAGATACAGAGATTGAGATTTGATATTAAGATACTGAGATTTATGTTTTGTGTCGATGCTTGACACTGATTTCTCTTTTGATTTCATTGATGATACTCGATTGATATACATATAGAAATCTCATTAAATAAAAAAAACAGTGGTTTCATTCATGATGTATTCTGATTTCATTCGTACTGCATTCATACATCGTATATCTAATATGTTTCTATCTGAGGCACTGACACGAGCACGTAGTATTGCACTTACATGTAGATGGATCTGTCTATTATTTGAGGATATTACCTGATATGACCTAGGATAGCATCATGCATGCGATTTTTGCTGGTAGATGTTTTCTACACACGAGTTGGCAACTCACCCCCGTTGTGCCACAGTTCCTTGCAGGTTTTGCCGTACAGGTTCCGTTGCGGTTTTGCTGACACACTGTTCCTTCCGGGTGATTGGTTTGGAGGTGGGTTCTTTTGTATTATGAACACCATTGTATATTGTTATTTTAGTTGTATCTAGTAAAACTCCATCAACCAGATTGTATATTTGATAGAGATAGAAGACCAGACTTGTTATTCTTTCAACCATAGAGTTGAGCATTGTATTATTATGTTTTCTTGTTGTTTTGAGTTTCTTTTGAGTTTTGATCCTCGCCCTTCGGCGTTGTATATTATATTGCTTGTGTGGTTGTGACCATCGATTGACAAAGATCTAGCTCCCGCTTGGGGATGCCTTTTATCATTTCGTATACTATTCATGTTATACCCCGTTTGGGGGCCAGTATTTATAAAGGAGACTCTGCCGAAATTTTCAGAAAAGACTTGGGATTTTAAAACTACATATTTCGGCTTATGTTGTTAAAACTACTTGTTTAAATTGGTTTTTCCTTCACTCTACTGCTTCCTTGGTTTTGAATTCTGGGTTTTGGCTTACTTAGATTACGTACGCCTCGATACGTTTCGTAATTTAAGTGCCTGTCATGTTCCGTACTTTTTGGGTCATGACAAAGTTTGTATCAGAGCGTTAGCTTTTACCTTCGGAGTGTAGGATGACCCTTGGTTGATAGAGTATGTGACTCAAGTAGAGTGACGTACCGTGTGTATGTTCCGCGGCATAGTTACAATACGCTACTCTGCTTAAGAAGCCTTAGGATGTACATTTCCTTGCACAGTATTATATTCATTCCTATGATCTAGCCTCATTAGTATCAGTTATGGTTTTGTTATTACAGTTGTACGGGCGTGGAGAGCTACGGCTAGAGTTGCGGTCCGCATGAGCTCGTCATGGACGAGGACTTACCACAGCGTGATTCCAGGGACATACGATTGCATAGAGGCGTCGTTTTATTGTGTTTTCGCGCCATGAGCGTTTGATGGATCGCTTTTACGAGATTTCTCAGACGTGCAGATCAGCACCAGAGGATTGGGTCACTGCAAGAGGCCAGCCAGATTGTGATGACCGTCAAAGCACAGATTATTTTGATGATTGAGGCACTGTTCAGCGTGCAGACGAATGAGCCAGTGATTATGACGAATAAAAAGATATCGCCCCAGATGTTTGAAGCTAATGCCGCACGAGTTATACTTCGAGATATGACAGAAGATCGCTAGTCACCAAAGATGAAAGACTAGGACATGTGATTCATTGCCTACCCCGATGCGAGGTCATCAGGTTGATTGATTCCAACTAGAGACGACTTCTCGCTGATACGTTGAGAGTCGATATAGACGATCTAATGTCAGGAACCCATTTTCCAAGCTTAAAGTATTCGGAAAACAATGCAAGTAATTCTACGGACCCTCTAGAAGAATGAAACCCTAACTCGACTTAATGACCATGGAACGCCGGTGAATCTTAAGGTTTGCGGCAGTTCAGCGGTGCCATTAATGAGACTTGGGTTTTTCGTTCTACGGTTGGTCCATAGGTGCTGTGGCATATATTCGATACTATTAAACTGTACCTAAGATGTTGAGCACTTGGGGGATTATGGAACCTCGACGAATCGATCGAAAAGTTCGACATCAATCGGATATCATGTGATGGGATACGTTGCTGGGGAGATTCCAGATACGAGTATAGCCGTTGGAGCACAGTCCATGCAGCCACGAAGATACGAGTCCGAAACAGTCGATATTAGAGAAAAGTTGAGTAAGAGGTTCGTAGGAGATCTTGACGAGATGGCGTTCCACTCCGCTGACATCAGAGATGTGATACGCATGCAGAGGCGTTGTATATGAATATTCTTCCAGGAGGAGTCGCGATGAGTATGCAGCCGTTCCGGAACAAGATACAAATTTAGTAAAAGATGATAACTTCTGGGCAGTTCAGCAGAAACGAGGTTTGGGGAAAGAACCCGACCAGATCTTTCTGGAAATGCTAAACCAGAAGACCTGGACCCAGGAGCGGTCATATTACGCACACCCAGAAGGTTAGAGTTCGGCATCGTCGACGAGACATGTTATGAGTAACCATGATCGTTGGCCAGAGATCTTTAGAGGATGTGTTAGAGCGGACTGCTTCAGTTATCATTTTTATATTGGACCGTTGAGCGGAGGAGCTATGTACTTAGCCATATGCAGTGAGAGACGAGATCCTAAGGGCATTAGGCGACAGGCCATGAACAGAAGGCACGTAGATATCTTGCTTTGCTAGCATTGGATGGACCCACCTTCTCGACTTTGAAGGACGGACATATCGACGACAATATTTATGATTTGTGATTTTTTGATTGACTATCACGTATCCGTCACTTTGTATTTCAGTATATTTGGACGATTTATTTGCATGATTGAGATTTTGTGCACCACAGTTGCACTTGATTTTGATTTGATGTCATTAGAGATGTTGATTTTGATTTCATGCCTATGGTATGCATGTGATTTGACTTATGCTTTCGGCATAGTTTTCATGCACTTTTAGTATTTCGATTCGATTTTGTGCACGCTGATGCACATAGTCGTGAGATTATATACCATGGTATACCTGATTTGGATTTGGATTGAGATATGTTGTATACCGTCGATTTCGATTTTGATATTCGATATTTGTTTTCGTGCACCTTGTGCACTTGATTTGGATTCTTGCGCATACTTAGGCGCTTGAGGCGATTTTGGTGCACACCAGATGCACCAAAATCGAGATTTTTTGTGCATATCAGATGCACCCGGTATTGTTGTCAGGCACATCCGCTGCCTTCGACAGGTGTTTCGTGCACACCCGTTGCACTTAGATTTGGTTTTTGTGCGCGTGTATGGCACATTCTTGGATTTTGATTTCCGTGCGCACCAGGCGCACTTGTCATTCTTATATACAGTTTGGGATTGATTTTTAGCAGTATGTTATTATGATATTTACTATTTAGTATAGTAGCCGAGCAGGAATAGTCCAAGGACAGTACCTGAACATATTTTGCATGCATTGATAGTTATCGAAGGGATTTCCAAAGAGAAGCTATAGTCTCAGTATTTACCTACGTGTCCGAGATGACACGAAACATTTTATAAAGGGAACCCTTCTAAGTTAATTTCAAAACGTCGGGACGTATATGTTAAACAAAGGATATATATATATATATATATAGTTATTTTCTTATAATAAACGTCCGTCACTGTGCCACGATACGTGCATCGCACAACAACTTGAAAAGGGTTTGGCATGCATTTCTTTCAGATGTTTTAAAGATATTTACATGTTTAGTTGAGGTATCTCATGTTGGTTTTCATATTGGATTTAGACATTGTGTCTACACCATAACTCTGATGATTGCGGGATACTTGACGGAGTTTTGATTTTGGTTTATATATCCGTTTTTCATGCGCATGCATTGCGCTACGATATGATTTATGTATTTATGATTTCAGAGCCATGACGACTTGATGGTTTTGCTGAAATGTTTTAGTATTTGAGAGAGTTTTAATTTAAATTCGGGGACCGAATTTCTTTAAGGGGGAAGATTGTAACGTTTTGAAAATCGTTTAGGTGAAATTTCGGATAATCGGTAAAATAATGGGTGTTTTCCGTAAAAACCAAGGTATAAATAACTTTTAATATAAAATTGAATATACATATTCTAGCTATGTAATTGCTAATATTTGGTGTTTATTGAGTCACTTGTAAAATTTCTAGTTTACAGAAATTATTTCCGAAATTAATTATTTTAATATTATTTTAAGCCGTCACTAATACATTTAATTAGGGATAATTACAAATTGGAATGGGTTAATACAAATTTTGTGTATCATGACACATTAAACTAACATGTAAAATATTATTTTTGAAATGAAATTGTCAAACGGTTTTAAAAAATATCAAAGAAAAAGGCTTAAATGGTGAAAAATAAATTAAATGGAAATTGGGGTATAATATTTATCATTTTCCTCTCACCCACACTCACCCACACCCTCTCTCCTCCCCCTAGGCTGCTGGCTAAGCCCTTGGCTGCCCCTCCCAAAATTTTCCCCACTTGATGAGGCCTTGAATGAAAAGAAAACAAGATATGAAAAGAAATAGAATATAGAATGAAGTATGAGGTGTGGATATATATTGTATTTGGACCTTTCTTGAGTTGACCAAGACCATACCCACTCACATCTCCCTCCCCCCTAACCTGGCCGAAAATCCTTCAACAGCAGCCCCCAATTTTCCCCTCTCATTTCATCACAAAAATCCATCAAAAAATCATCAAAAATGCTTCAAAATCCCTACAAATTCAAAGCTAAATCCAAATCCAATCTCTACCCATAATTTCTTGGCCAAGCTAGCATGGATCTTGGAGCAAAGTTAGAATTTTGGAGGCTAGGTTGCATGTTAGATCTCATATTTGTGGAGGTATAATTCTAACCCTTTTCTTAATTTGATGTTAAATACTTAAATCAAACCTAATTAGGTATTTAATTAGGGTTTAATTTCATGGAAAAATTATCAAGAGAAGGGTTTTGAATCGGAGCTTGGGTTTGATTACTTGATGTTGGTTGTGATGTGTAGCTTTACATCTTGAGCATGCTAAAACCTAACCAAATTGCTAAATTTCAAATTTGTTACATTTATTTTGCCCAAATTGCGATTTTTTTATGCAAACTAGATTTTTGAGATTAATATTAAGAGGTAAGTTTAAAATCTAATTAACATTGGTATGACTTAATTAAGATGTTTAATGAACATTATAGCCACTAGAATTGTTAAAATATTTAGATTGGTTAAAACACCAAGTTTTGAACAAAAATGGGAATTTGTGCTAACTAGGTTTTTGGATTAATGTAATTAAGCGAGATTAAAAATCTAGTAAATGTTTATATGGCCTATTTAAGCTAATTAGTGAATATTGTGACCGCTAGTTTTGCTACAACATCAAGATGTTGTATTAAAGCGGTTAATTTTGCTTGCTGGGTTTTGGAAAAAATAGCTTTTAAAGCGAATTTCAAGTTTTGATGATTTAAACCCTATTTCATATATATATTTAGTGTGTTGTGAAACCACGAATGGTGCGTTTGAGTTTTTCTCGATCACTCGGCGTTTGTACGCCGATATCGAGGGTTTTTGGGTTTGATTTGGGATAGCAAACCATAGGTTTCGACTTATGTGTGATACGCGTGCCGAATTGGTTTTCGTATGTTGTTTCGATTTCGAATTGGATTTTAATGCGATACGATACGTTGTGATATATAGGTGCCCCCTTGTGGCCTTCGAGACGACAAGCAAGCGCGTGGAGACGTCGGCGTCGGCAAGCGAAGAACAGGTGAGTAGATTATATCTATGGGGGAAGTCGGGTGGATGGCGTATAGTTCCCCCGCAAAGTCGTAAGAATTGATGTGATGCGATATTGATGTATATTTGTACGCTAGTTTGTGATATGGACCTTAGCAAGTAAAGCTTTAGGGGATTATAGGTTTAAGGTTAGCGAGAATTGAAGAAAGGACTTTAGTGGATTTCTTAGTCACGAAACCCTAGAGTAAGGATTTGCATACACGCACACATACACACTTGCATACTTTTACTTTCTTATGCGTATATAGGGATGTGTATATATGTACATACACATGGGTATGTGACTATACATATATATATTCATATACACAGGCATTGATGTTGAGGATAGTGGATGATATTTGGAGATGAGTCGATGAGATTGGGCTTGATGCCATGAGATCGGTGAGGTGATAGGGATCGTATTATGAGATGCGACATGTGATGATAGCGGATCGGTAGGCGTTGTGTTTCATACATATGCATTTATATATAGATGGTATCAGTATTGTACTAGACTTAGATCAGTACCCTCAGTTCACGATTTGTGATGATAAGGATACCAGACGAATAACGAGATAAATGTTATATTGACCCGTACCCTGACTTGGGATGCCGTACGATGGATTTACCGTACGAGTTATTGATGATAGATCCGCACTCGTGACTCGAGAATGTCATATGATATATTGTATCGTACGTGGTACTATAGAGGCGGGATCACCGACTATTATATACAGGTATATATATATCGACCCAGATTTAGGTGGTTTCCATACCCCTTTAGATTGGTTGTTAGTTAGACCTGTAGTTTACCTAGTAGATGTTAGACTGGACCCGAGTCATACCTATTTCCAAAACTAACGAATCGTGAGAATTTTAAAGACATACCAAGGGATACTACGAATATTTCAAAAAAACATAGCTTTTTGAAAAACACCGTAGCCCCTATTTTCAAAATACCACGATTCGTATTATTTCAAATGGAAAAACAGTATGACACATGTATATCGATGTAGATTCCTTACTGTTACGTTATTATTCATGTTCTGTATTTTATTGTTGCATTTGCTATTCATTTGCCTTTATTAGGTTGTTATCGCCTCATTGCATGTTATTGTGTACTTAATGATTATGAAATCATGCTGTTAGGACACCAGCACCATTACCTATGATGCGTATGCTCCACGTACACTCGCTTGCCGGCTCACACACCTCTTTATCGGTAATTGCCATGTCACGTACACTTTAGAGAATACTATTTCATTGACATAGCTTGCTAGCTGTTAGTTGCAATATGTTATAGCTTCCATATACTAATTTAATTATTACATTCATTGCACGATATAAGATGCATTCATATATTCATTGGTTATGCAGTATTATGGGGGATTTATGCCGGTATTCACTGTTTATTGATATCATGCTTGTGATGATTTCGGATTTCCAAGAGATTTCTGGATTTGGGGGAAAACCGCAAGAATATATATATATATAAACTTCTCTCTTCCTCTCTCTCATTTTTAAATGCAAGATGCGGTTTTCTTGTGATGTATGTGTCGTCCACCATGAGTTTCATGATTGCTGTTGGATTTCGAGACCCGATTCAAGGAGGAGTAGGAACCGTTTCGGGTACATGGTGGGCCCGGTATGGTACCCCGGGACGAGAGTGATTTTATGGAGGATGATGAGCCTTGCAGGGGCAGACTGCCTACCGGTGATTTTACATGGCACGACGGATATCCGGAGGATACCGTACGTGGTCATGTGATTGATGATATGGGCCGATCCGGACTGACGGAGCCCGGGGTATTGAGATATTGAGATTTGAGATACAGAGATATTGAGATTTGATATTGAGATACTGAGATTTATGTTTTTTGTTGATGCTTGACACTGATTTCTCTGTTGATTTCATTGATGATACTCGATTGATATACATATAGAAATCTCATTAAATAAAGAAAACAGTGGTTTCATTCATGAAGTATTATGTTTTCATTCGTACTGCATTCATACATTATATATCTGATATGTTGCTATCTTAGGCACAGACACGAGCACGTAGTATTGCACTTACATGTAGAGGCTATTATTTGAGGATATTACCTGATATGTCATAGGATAGCGTCATGCATGCGATTTCTGCTGGTAGATATTTTCTACTCACGAGTTGGCAACTCACCCTCGTTGTGCCATAGTTCCTTGCAGGTTTTGCTGTACAGGTTCCGTTGCTGCTTTGCTGGCACACTGTTCCTTCCGGGTGATTACTTTGGCAGGTGGGTTCTTTTGTATCAGGACCACCATTGTATATTTTTATTTCAGTTGTATCTAATACAACTCCATCAACCAGATTGTATATTTGATAGAGATAGAAGACCAGACTTGTTATTCTTTCGACCTTAGAGTCGCGCGTTGTATTATTATGTTTTCTTGTTGTTTTGAGTTTCTTTTGAGTTTTGATCCTCGCCCTTTGGCATTGTATATTATATTTCTTGCGTGGTTGTGACCGTCGATTGACGAAAAGCTAGCTCCCGCTTGGGTATGCCTTTTATCATTTCGTATACTATTCATGTTGTATCCCGTTTGGGGGCCAGTATTTACAAAGGAGACTCTGCCGAAATTTTCAGGAAAGATGTGGGATTTTAAAAATACATACTTCAACTTTTGTTGTTAAAACTACTTGCTTTAAATTTGTTTTTCCTTTACTCTACTGCTTCCTTGGTTTTGAATTCTGGATTTTGGCTTACTTAGATTACGTACGCCTCGATACGTTTCGTAATTTATATGCCGGTCATGTTCCGTACTTTTCGGGTCGTGACAACATAGTAGATACAACCTCTTGTTAGTTATGGTTTAGCTAATATCTTGGAGTTCAAGTCGATGTTACCTTGTTAGAAAAATCGTTTTTTACCCGTTTCGCATCCCCGCAAACCCGTGGGGTGTGTAACGTCGACTTACAATAAAACCTTATGGTCTCTACAACGTTTCGCCCGTAACAGTGAAACCCTCTGTGTGGGACTCTAAAGACTCGTCAATACACTGGCAGTGTGTTTAACCACAAGCACGTCAGTAGCACTACCAGTACGTAACGGCTACCCAGGTATTGAGAGAAAGGTAGGCCGACGAGCAAACTCATCCTGAAACCTTACTGAGCCTGACAGTGACAATATCCGTACAGTCCAGTCCGTTCTTCTAGGAGTATCGCAGATCGAGTCTACGGGGTGGATAAACTCAGACCCTTAATAACGCGACATATAGTGTCGGTATGAAACCCATCACTACATGAGAAACTACCGCTCCTAGATCGGTAATTCTCGTCTACCCCGGTTGAGGATTTCCGGTGATAGCTACCCGTGCACACCGCCACATCAACCCCCAATATCGGGAGAGACGAATCCCCTGACGATCCGCTCACTGGCTCAATGTGGCTCGGGACTGTACCCAACTAAAACCTTTTTGCACGACTCCTTTGAGCCGTGGTAGGGTAGTAATCAAAGCACAGTGAGAACTCATACGAGATAAATGACGATCTCAGGTCGATAGACTAACCTGTACACATGTCACCGGGGAATTGCTATGAGACAATAGGTATAATACTAACTAGTATGTTCCCGGCGAGTCCGTCCGGTGTACTCATAACCCAATGAGAACCTGTATACATCTTAGGTGAACCAACTAACACCAATGGCTTGTGAGACCGGCCACCGCCCTTCATCGGGGTCTCGATCCGTATACACTTGTCTACTCTTGGAGTATCGATGCCTAGTCTCGAAACTCCCATGACTAGGGACACTTTAAGGATGTGCTTATAGACAACCCAGCTCCCACGTATATGATCGCCATCATACTGCTGGTAGTCAAGAATGAATCCTATAGGCTCTATCAATATGTAATAGTGATCTGTCATGTCACCTGAAGTATATACACGATGATAAAGAAAAACCTGATAGCATACTATCATCTCGAGTAAGATCGTCCTACCGATATAGGTCCTCCCTCAATCATTGCAATCATGTGCCTGCGATCTAATAATTGACTTGAGGGCACTATAGCCAACAATATGTTCACAGCCGAAAACAGAGACGGACCGCATAGGCCGTCTTGCCTGAATTTGGGGGCAGATGCTATTTGGATTTATCAGTCCACCTCTCCGAAGATACCAAGTTGATTTATGGCACCGTATATCGGAGGTTTGGACGGATGCGGCCGTTGTAGCAGACTTCATTAGATTCCCCATGGATTGTATACGGAGACTAATTTATGTTGTCTCCTGTAGGGCGTAGATTACTGCAAATCCGTACATCTTAGATTTGGGTTTGGGTTGATTTAAGGATCATTGATCTGTTTTGAGATCAAGATCGACTTAAATGTATACGAGAAATTAGGGGCTCGGTTGGTTTTTTTGTTAAGGATACATTAGTCCAATTTGAGACTAAGATCTACTTAATAGGGTGTTAGGATCATTTTTGTTTCAGATCCAGCAAGAGAGCACTTGGGCTCTGTTGTCTTAGTTTTAAGGACGTTTTGGTCCCTTATCGCCATTTTGGAGGCGAAATTATAGTTTGAGGACATTTCAGTCTATAGATCACCAGTTTTGAGGTGAGGTTTAGTTTAAGGATGTACGGTCCGTTGTCGCTATTTTAGAGGCAAAGTTGTAGTTTAAGGAAATTTCGGTCTATAGATCACCATTTTTGAGGTGAGGTTTTAGTTTAAGTATGTTACGGTCCATTGTCGCCATTTTAGAGGCAACGTTGTAGTTTAAGGACATTTCGGTCTGTAGATCACCATTTTTGAGGTGGGGTTTTAGTTTAAGGATGTTATGGTCTGTTGTTAGTTTAGGGACATCTCGGTCCATTGCTCATATTGCGCGGATGTGTATTTTTTACGTGACGGGATGAGCAACGATGATATGAGATGCATCCAGTTTGGGATGTGGTTTGATCTGGAATGTGCACGTCAGTTTGGGAAGTGCACCAAAAAGCAGTTGGTTGTCGGGACCCGCCACCTCTCTGAAGATGTTGAAGAATTACAAAGACATGTATCAGAGGTGTAGAGAGATGTACCCTTAAACCAATTCCCGTATTTGAGGGTAGAAGGAGTTGGTGGTCAACCCAGAAATCATTAGTGGTATTTTGGGACTAAGATTTTCTCAGAAGAATGTGGGATGAATATCGTTTTGGATATCATCAGTTGAGGGGTCATCAGTTTTGTTTGAGACTAAGTTTAGTGGGGGGAAACATGAGCACAGAGACTCGGTCGATTTGGAGATCAACGAGGTTTTGACCTTAGGAAGACTTAGCTTATTTAGGGCTGAAGTTAATTTCCCATAATGCTAAGCACTGGTGTATGTTCAGCACTCACGTGTTCCCACGTAAGGCTCTCAATCAGTGTTAAACACTGCACTTTGGAGGTAATCACGTGTGGACATGTGAGGCGCCCCAAAGTGGGAGTTGTTCTTTGGGTTCTATTTCCCTTTTCTTTTTTAAGTGCTAAGCACTTGGTTATTGTGGCGCTCACGTGTGAGCACGTGAGGCGCCCCAAAGTTGATACTGCCTTTTATGTTTTATTTCCCCTTTTTTTATAAGTGCTGAGCACTTGATCATTGTGGCGCTAACGTGCGAGCACGTGAGGCGCCCCAAAGTTGGGCACTGCCTTTTGGGTTTATCCCCTCCTCTTTTTTTATAAGTGCTGATCACTTGATTGGAGATCGCATGCAGAACATGTGACTGCCATAGGATGCTCCTGTTGTTCTTCTTTTTAAGCGCCTGCGTTGGAAACACGTGTGGTCCTCCTTATAGTATTTAAACAATGATGAATCATTAATCTTTCCTTCTTGGTGTTTAGAGATTTTGATCTCATGCTGATGACCCTAGCGTTTGGAGGATCTTATGCCTCTCGTTTTATATGAATTAAATTATTTTAAACCCTAGTTTTTATATGCTTTGTAAGAATCAAATTCTTTGAACTCAATTCTTTCTCCTAAGTTTTGAATCTACATGACATAATCTCCCCGATGAGAATTAAATTCTCAACTTGTGGGAAGATCTGCTTCTGCAGATCTCAACCAGAGGAAGAACTAAGTTCTTCTGTAAAGGGTTAAACCCTTAAAGATGCAAAGAATAGTATTTTTGTTTTTTCCTTTACCTAGTGTTTCAAGGGAACAAGTATTTTCTTTTGAGAGTTAAATTCTCTCAATGTATAAGTTTCTGGGGAGTTCTCTCTCTCTTTGCAGTTGTCTCTCTCTTTTTTATTTCTCCTCCTTTCCTCTTTCATTAACTTGAAGTCTTGGGTTCTTTATATATAGTGGAGAGTTGTAAATTAGTTTTAGGAAATCTCTCATTGAGAGACTCCAATTGATTTAGTGATTTTACCCACTGTTGGATCTTTGATCCAAGGGTTTCTGTCTTAAAGAACATATTTTTCTTGTTTTTAACAAGATCGGGGAAATATATTCCCATATATAGAATCTTATTTTATAGAATAGTGATTTTTAATCACCATTGGATTTTTAATCCAAGGGTGCTCGATTTAACGGAGCACAATCTTTCTTTGTGTAGAAAGATATGGAAAATATTTTCCAACTCATGGGATCTTTGATCCACCAACTTTCTGTTTAACAGAGAATATCCCTCCTTAATAGAATTTAATTATATGCTTAACCACCATTGGATCTTTGATCCAACGATTCCTAGTTAAGTATAATTTAATTCTACGTAGGGAGGTTCTTTCACGTGTTCAACCCGTGAAGTTTATTTAGTTTGTCAGCTGTTTGATTTGCGGCGCCTATATGCATTGCATATAGGCGCTCATGTGTTAAACACGTGGGGGCTTACTAAGGTTTTATTTCTTTCATGTGCTTTGCACATTGGCACCCATGCGAGGAGCACATGCGGCGCCAATAAGAGTTTTTAACTCTGGCGCTAGCGCCCTCGTGGAAGGCACGTGAGGCGCCGCCTCTTGAGATTTTTGTGTGCTTTGTACACGGACCCTGCTCATATAAGAGTTTTTAACTCTGGCGCTGGCGCCCTCATGGAAGGCACGTGAAGCGCCTGTTCTTGTGATTTTTGAACAGAGCTTTACTCTTTTATTAGGGGAAACAAATGCCCCCCACCGTTGCACTCACGTGGCTCACACGTGAGTGCAGCGGTGCCACCTTTTCCACCGTTCGTGAAGTGTTGGGATCGTTTCACCTTCTTACTCTGATTCTTATGGGTCAACTATCTTCTTTCCCCATGCCCTTTTTCCATGCTTTGGAAATAGTTCCACCATGCACAGAATTTTCCGTGCCTAGATTTGAATGCTTCTCTTTATAACCCGAAGCTATGTCTTCCTCTTCCTTCTCAAAGAGAAACCCATTTCTATTAATAGAAATCAAGGTAAACCATTTTCCAAAGGGACAAACCAAGAGCTATGGATTGCGATCGTCCTCACGCTTGTCGGCAACCATTGGAGGTGCCCATCGAGGAGACTATTCCTTGCTTTGCTGCGCGGATAGTAGATCCCTTTCTCACCGACGCTCAATGTGACGCGGTGATGTATGAGCTCCTGACTCGTATGGGCTCTCCTCTTCCTATGGGCTCCATTTGGCTTCGGATGATTTTCCTATCCATGCTTGCCGACATCCCCCCTCATCCGGTAGAGATGACTCCGGCGATTCTCGATGCGGTGGAGGACAAGATCGAGTATTTTCACGAGGCACGTTTGATTACCCAGTCTTTGAGGGACCGTTCGGCTCAGTTGCTAAGCCGGATACGGTCTCAGCGGGCTATCATTTCTGCCTTCACCGATGCGCACGGTGCTAATCGATGGGGAGAAACTCCTCGCGAACACCACCTCTTCGACATGGTAGAAAGGGCAGAGTGGGAATTGGAGAACTTTGTTTATTGTTTTGTTAACCCCTATATCTCTGATCCTATATTTGGTGATCTCTTCCCTGTATAGTAGTATGTTTATTTCAATGTATATCTCTTATTATTAACTGTTGAATGTTTTCTGTTGAATGTTTCCTCTTCATCATATATTCGTATGTGTATCTCGCCTCTGTGCATGAGCTTTATACTTTCCCTTAGGAATTTTTGCTAAGTGCGAGCGTCATTGTTGTGTCATGCGCTAATCCTTCGCACACATACATAAATTGGCACGCTTTGAACACTATTTCCATTTAAGTAGGTACGCAGTTGTGAATGAACGCTTAGTAGGGGGTGAATCATATACTCTCCGTACTGCCTTACATAGTACACGGTTGGTGCTCATGGGTTGCGCCTTTCTGTCTTGACTCGACATGAAGTAGTTTATATACTCATTTCGGAGTTTGTAGTTTATTTACTCATCCCCGAGTCTCTAGTTTATGAACTCATTTCGGAGTTTATAGCTTATTCACTCATCCCGGAGTCTCTAGTTTATGAACTCATTTCGGAGCTTGTATTTTATGGACTCATTTTGGAGTTTGTTTAGTTTATCTCCCTCGGGCTTGAAGGCAAACCTGTCCAAACGTTACAGTTAACCCATGTTCTTTACGATAGTGGTTCGTTAGGGTCTGTGGTACTATGGTTCTTTGTCCGTCGTACTGTCGCGTTGGCAGATGCATTCCCCGATATGCAGACTTTACGCTGCTGTTCGTGTAGCCCCGCGACTGTCATGTCTCTGCTCCCTTCAGGGGCTGGACAAGACGTTTTCAAGCAATCTCCTTAGGTCATATTACCGTCGACATAGCAAGCGGTAGGAATTTTTCCATGCCGCTTTTTACTTGAGGTTAGGCTCAGTTTGGGGAACCCCGATGAGTCATAACCACTCCACGCTGTTGTGGGATGATCTCCGATTGTCTTTCAGGTTTTATTTGAGTTGCCGTCAAAACCCTGAAGCAAGGAATTTTGCCTTCGCTTCCTTTATCGAACCACGTCTGCTGTAATGAGGCGAACGTCGAGGTGATCTCTAGGTTGTTTGTGAACCCTGACATGCTCGACGTCGCCATTGGCGTCGAGTAAAGAAGGCTGGGGGCAACTCTCCTTCTGGACTGACTTCGCCAGCTCCCATGGTGGAAATCGATGCTGATGTTCCGACTGGGAACAGCTTCGAACCGCTTAGGAGGGTCCGCAAGAACTCTCCAACTGTCAGGCTGAAAAGGTCTCCTCCACCTGTGGAGAATGCTACAGAAAAGAAGCCGTAGCAGCCCCCTCGGCGGTTGTCCTCCAAAATTTACAAAGTTTGGCGACATGTTCAGGAATCGGTGATTGATCAAGATTACTCTCGCCAACAGAAAAAGGTGAATGTTCAGCAAGAATATAACCATCCTGTCAAGCCACAAAAGGCGACAGCTGTTTGGGTGCCCACTGCAACAGCCCCCTCAACTTTGACCGCTCATAAGAGGAGAAGGTCGGAGAAAATCCCTGAGTCTGCGTCGAATCGCAAGATCACTGAACCTAAACGCCCTAAGTCTGGGGGCATGGTAACACATACCGTTTATATGGCTTCCGGAAAAGAGGAAGCCGTGCTTCTACGGGTCATCTACCGCTTACCCGATCGATAACAAAGGCTCAGGAGCAACAACAACAAAAGCTCCAAGAGATGTTAATAGCTATGGCCGCACTCACAGGACCGAAAGCAAGCCCAGAGACATCCTCGGAGATGCGCCGTGAGCAGGAAACTGATGCCGAATTCCTTCGGAGAATGCTTGAGAAGAAAGACAAAGAGGCCGCGGAACAAGCGGCCAATATAAAACAAATGACCCTTCTATTCCAAGATATGGTGGGCATGATGATCCAGCCGGATCCCCCAACAAAAGATCCTCCAGTAATAATTGAAGATGATAGAGGAAAGACATCAAATCCTCTGCCAGCTCTGTCAACAACCAAGGAGGAGACAATCTCCAAAGCTGTCCTGGATGATTACATCGCTCGGCACATACGAGTTCACCAGGCGAATGAAGCGGCTGGGAAAATTGTTAAAACTGGACGACCCTATCCACGTATACAAGGGGAAGGGAAATCCGCATCAGCACGTCGCTCAATTTAGAGCCTTATGCGGCAACACTGGAGGTGACGATAAGCTACTGCTCCGCCAGTTCGTTGGCAGTTTGTCGGAGATGGCATTAGAGTGGTATTCTAAACTCCCAAATGACTCTGTCAAGACATTCGCAGAGATGGAGTTGCTATTCACCCAGCGTTTCGCAAGTGCTGGTGAACGCACCCCAATCACGGCATTGATCAATGCCAGAGCGAAGCCTGGAGAAACATGAGTCCAGTATGCAATCTAGTGGCGGAATATATGGTCGAATTACGAGCAGCGCATCGAAGAAGCGCCTACGGTAGGCATGTTCTAGGATACTCTTGACCCTCAAGGGACCATATCCCAATTCATGATGTTCTTCAAGACGACCACCTTCCAGGCCTTGATTGACAACATGGCCCAAATGGACCAGATGGGCCATAGGCCTTCCTCTTTAAAGACGGAGTCTTGGAACGAAAAGGGCAAAGGGAAAGCAACCTTCGTCGCCAACGCTCAACAACAACCGAGTGGCCCGAGACTGGTTGTTCGCCAAAGCAACAAGCGGAAATCCCTCGATGAGAAGTTGAGACGTCCTTACCCATTTCCCCGGGATAAAACAAGGAAACTGTTTGAACTGGCAGTACGCAATGGGCTCATCACTCTACCGGAGTCGAGACACCCAACGCGACCGAACGACGTCAACGATCCTAATTACTGCCCCTACCACCGAGTATTTGGCCATCCGATCGAAGACTGCTACTTCTTCAAAAACTGGGTTGAAGACCAATACCGACAGGTCAAGTTCGCACTATCCGAAAACTGGAAGGTGAATCCGCCACAACAGCACACTCCTAAAAAGGTGGACACACCGGGGGCATCGTGCTCTTTTATAGAAGAAGCTCCATGGGAGGTCGCTCTTTCAGCCAAGACGAAAAGAATGCTGAAGGATCTTTACACATGCCCGGCAATCAGGTGGAAAATCCCGCTAGAGCCTGAGATCATTGAGGGAATGCTAAAACCGCGCCTGATGTCGAGAATTGGTAGAGATGGTCAAAACGCTTAGGCCCAGCCGTCAAAGTCTTCGAAGAAGAAGAAAAAGCCCGTGAAGCCTGATGACAAGCACGCGGATCTGCAAATGCATATTGACGCGCTGGAGGAATATAACCAGAAGACGCGGACCCCGGTCACACTCCAAGAATTTCTCAACAATATCCTTGAGAGCGGAGATAACGACAATAACGATCGGGATGACTCGTCAGAAGAATCTAAAGACTATGTGTCAAGTTGCCACATGGTCTCTCATTCGGCGTTAACTAACGAAGAATCTCACTCGGCGATAGAAGACATCATAAAAGAGCTGGGGGAAGGATCGAAGCCAAAACCCTTGGAACCGTCTGATGAGATGATCGACTTGCTACTGAACGAAGCCCGTTAGAAAAGCAAAGTCAATCAAAAGCGCGAACTGGCTATATTCGAAAAAGCCAAATGCCGACGACTGAATGAAAAGGTTGAGCCACCCGAACCGGATCGAAGCAGCCCTATCGTCAGCAAAAGCAAGCTTAAAGTAAGGAAACGATTCGCTAGAGCCCTGTCAATAGGAATGAAGTTGCCCTTTTTCAGAGGAAATTCCCCTGGCTGTATACATCTTGATGAAAAGGGCATACATCCTAACTTCTGCTTATACCATCAGAGGATTGCATACCCTACCGAGGAGTGCATAGCCTTTAAAAACTGGTGGCAGGGATATGTTTTCCACAGACAACGCGTTCAACGAGTGAAGCTGAAGGCTCGTCGGGA
Organism: Agapanthus africanus; assembly: GCA_030015575.1. Taxonomy (NCBI): domain Eukaryota; kingdom Viridiplantae; phylum Streptophyta; class Magnoliopsida; order Asparagales; family Amaryllidaceae; genus Agapanthus; species Agapanthus africanus. Next base: position 438,987,201 of record CM057339.1, read on the forward strand.
ACGAAAAAGCACGACAGATGAGCGCAAAAGAGCTGCTAGCAACTGTCACATAGTCGACACCAAGGGATCGCAAGTTATCACCTTTGGAAATGACTCTGATGAAGAAATCGCCTTCAGCCCTCTCTTCAAGGAATCCACTTCCGACACAAAAAAGGCGAAGATTTCCGAGAAAATCTAGCTGTGTAATCGTACTTTGACCGAAAAATCTCGGACCTATGAACGCTTGACCGAAACGTCTTTAAACTACTACAAACCCGCGGCATCCCTAGGCTGACGTGGTAGAAAAAAAGGTACGTCCATAAGCGAAATGGGCACGGATGAAAACCCGAAAGGGCTCCGTGAGTAAAAACAGCGGGACTACCGGCGAGTTTTGTGAAAACCCGAAAGGACGCAATCTCGTAAAAAGACACTTGTAAGGTCCTCTCGACCCTGTAAGTAGAGACCACCTAAGTGAGATCCTTACGACTCATAAAGGAGAAACATACTTAGGGATCCCCTCGATTCCTAAGGAGAAATTACACTTGCGAGATCCTCACGACTCGTAAGGAGAACCCTCTTATGAAACCCTCATGGCTCATAAGATTCAAAAGACTTAAGCTACAGGGATCTGAACCTGTTCTTAGGCAGTCATACCCCCCGATTTTGCCCTACAAGCGGTTCAATATTGACCCTTGTATACAATCCACGGGCACGAATGAACATTTCCCTAACAAAGTCCCACCAGCGACTAGGGATATGCTCACACGGTGAACAAACACTTGTAGGTCCTCTCGACTTGCAAGGAGAAAACACTATTGTAAGATCCTTACGACTTATAAGAGATCACACACTTAGGAATCCTCACGATTCCTAAGGAGAAAACGCACCTACAAGATCCTCATGACTCGTAGGAAGAAACACCTTTATGAGACCCTTACAGCTCATAAAGTCAGAAGCCTTAGTCGACGGGATCCTAACCCTGTTTGTTAAGATACCTTTGTTCGACATCGACAGAGGCAAATGATGATTCGCTCCTGGCAATATCCCAGTTGTAGCGATGCTGATGCCTAAATGGGTTTCAAATTCCAAGTCCTTTCACGGCAAATGATGATTCGCTCCTAGCAATATTCCAGTTGTAGCGATGCTGATGCTGAGATTGGCACCAGATTCCAAATTCCACACTCGCGATAAAAAAATCAATGAGCCAAAAATTCATATGAAATAGCCGAAACGATGGGGCAACTTGCAACAAAATCAGCAAGTAAAATATATGCATACAAAATAGCTGAAATGATTGGGCAACTCGCAATAAAAAGCAGCGAGTAAAAAAACAAAAATAGCCGAAATGATTGGGCACCGCGAAAAATAGCCGAAATGATTGGGCAATCGCGACTTTCGCGATATAAAAGGCTGAAAGAAATAAAAAAAATTCTGAAAGAACGAAACTTTTTCCCTACAGAAGAGATCACATCGATCCCTGTATACAATCCAGGGGAACAAAAAAAAAATGGAACTATATTTTCCCACCAGGCTCTGTCAAAAGTAGAGCCAAGTCACGACGGTTCACAGACAGCATAGCGACTACCCCGGAACCATGGCAAATTAAGTCCCCTAGTTCCAAATCTCGACGTTTCACTGACAGCCTAGAGATCACCAACGGCGTTTCTCCCCACTCCAACCAGATGCAGACGTGACGTTAACAACCGACCTCAGAGTCGCAACGAAGCGGAGCCATGGCAAAGTCCCTAGTTCTAAATCTGAATGGCCACATCTATGTCCCTAAGAACAACAACGGTGTGCCTCCTCATTCCAGCAGGACACAGATGCTACACCATCAATCGGAGCCATGGCAAAGTCCCCTAGTTCTAAATCTCGACGGTTCGCATACATCCTAGAGACTACCCCGGAACCATGGCAAAGTCCCCTAGTTCCAAATCTCGACGGATCACAGACAGCCTAGAGATCACCAACGGTGTTTCTCCTTACTCCTGCAGGATGCATATGTGACGTCAACAAACGACCCCAGGGTCAAAATAATGGAACAATGGCAAAGTCCCCTAGTTCCAAATCTTGACGGTTCATAGACAGCCTAAAGATCACCAACGGCATTTCTCCTCACTCCAACCAGACGCAGATGCGATGTCAACAAACGACCCCAGGGTCAAAACAACGGAACCATGGCAAATTCCCCTAGTTCCAAATCTCGACGGTTCATAGACAACCTAAAGACAATCTCGACATTCGTCACAATATTGCAGAAACAATGTCAACAAACGAAGTGAAGGAAGATCCTTAGCTTCAGGGTTTCGACGTCAACATCGACAACTTAGAGATCAACACCAATGTTCTTCCTCCCTCCAATAGGATGCAGACGCAACATCAATAAACGGAGCCACGACAAAGTCCCCTAGTTCCAAGTCTCGACGGTTCACAGACGGCCTAGAGATTACCCTGGAACCATGGCAAAGTCCCCTAGTTCCAAATCTCGACGGTTCACAGACAGCCTAGAGATCACCAACGGCGTTTCTCCTTAGTCCAGCAGGATGCAGATGCGACGTCAACAAACGACCCCAGGGTCAAAACAACGGAACTATGGAAAAGTCCCCTAGTTCTAAATCTCGACGGTTCACAGACAGCCTAGAGATCACCAACGGCGTTTCTTCTCACTCCAACCAGATGCAGACGTAACGTCAACAACCGACCTCAGAGTCACAACGAAGCGGAGCCATGGCAATGTCCCTAGTTCCAAATCTCAATGGCCACATCTATGTCCAAAAGACCAACAACGGTGTGCCTCCTCATTCCAGCAGGACACAGATGCTACACCATCAATCGGAGCCACGGCAAAGTCCCCAATTCCAAGACTCTACGGTTCACAGACAACCTGGAGTCATCTAATGACCCCGTCTCGGAATCAAGTCAACTCAAAAACCTTGATTCAGGTAAATTAGCGTCCTTGACGAGATCATCCTGATTCGCGTTGATCCGCAAGAAAATTAGTGTCTTTGCAGGAATACCTCGATTCGTCTCAATCCCAGGGAAATTAGCGTCCTTTGCAAAAACATCGATTCAAGGAAATCAGCGTCCTTGACGAGAGCACCTCGATTCGCGTCGGCCCGCAGAGCAATCAGTGTCTTTGCAGGAATACCTCGATTCGTTTCGACTCCAGGAAAATCAGTGTCCTTGGACAAACCTCGATTTAGGGAAATCAGCGTCCTAGGCGAGAGCATCTCGATTCGCGTCGACCCCTAAGGAAATCAGTTCTTTGTAGGAATACCTCGATTCGTTTCGACTCCAGGGAAATTGGTGTCCTTGGTAAAACCTCGATTCAGGGAAATCGGCATCCTTGGCGAGAGCATATCGATTCGCGTCGACCCGCAAGGAAATCGGTGTCTTTGCAGGAATACCTCGATTCGTCTCAACTCCGAGGAAATCAGTGTCCTTGGCAAAACCTCAATTCAGGGAAATCAGCGTCCTTGACGAGAGCATCTTGATTCGCGTCGACCCGCAAGGAAATCAGTGTCTTTGCAGGAATACCTCGATTCGTTTCAACTCCGAGGAAATCGGTGTCCTTGGCAAAAACCTCAATTCAGGGAAATCAGCGTCGTTGACGAGAGCACCTCGATTCGCATCGACCCGTAGAGAAATCAGCATCTTTGCAAGAATATCTCGATTCATTTCAACTCGAAGGAAATAAGCATCCTTGGCAAAAACCTCGATTAAGGGAAATCAGTGTCCTTGACGAGAGCATCTCGATTCGCATCGACTCGCCGAGAAATCAGCGACTTTGCAGGAATACCTCAATTCGTTTCAACTCTGAGGAAATCAGCGTCCTTGGAAAAACCTCGATTCAAGGAAATCAGTGTCCTTGGCGAAAGCATCTCGATTCGCGCCGACCCGTAGAGAAATCAGCGTCCTTGCAGGAATACCTCGATTCGTCTCAACCCCAGGGAAATCAGTGTCCTTGGAAACCTCCTCAATTCAGGGAAATCTGCGTCCCTGACGAGAGCATATCGATTCGCGTCGACCCGCAGAGAAATCAGCGTCTTTACAGGAATATCTCGATTCGTCTCAACTCCAGGGAAATTAGTGTCCTTGGCAAAACCTCGATTCAGGGAAATCAGCGTTCTTGACGAGATTATCTCGATTCGTGCTGACCCGCAGAGAAATCAGTGTCTCTGCAGGAATATACAATGTCAGCAAAGCAGAGCTGCGGCAAAGTTCCCAGTTCCATGACTCGGCGGTACACAGACAAACCAAAGTCAACCCCCGACCTTCCTGTTGAAGCAATGTTTTGACTCGGGAGTAGGTCAACTCATCAATCACTTACGAGTCCACTCGACTTGTAAGGAAGGAAATTCTCTTGTGAGATTCTTACGACTCTCAAGAGAAAAAACACATAGGAATCCTCACGATTCCTAAGGAGAAAATACACCTACGAGATCCTCTCGACTCGTAGGGAGAAAAGTCTTTGTGAGACCCTCACGGCTTATAAAGTTGAAAAGTCTTGGGTGGCAGATCCTAACCCTGTCCCCCAAGCCATCACTACCCTGCAAAGAGGTCAACATGGACTATCCACGGGCCACACTCTCCAAAGTCGAGCATCGACGAGGAGGGAAACAACCACTTACGAGTCCTCTCGACTTATAAGCGGGAAAATTCTCTTGCGAGATCCTTACGACTCTCAAGAGAAAGCACACATATGAATCCTCACGATTCCTAAGAAGAAAATACACCTACGAGATCCTCTCGACCCGTAGGGAGAAAAGTCTTTATGAGACCTTCACGGCTCATAAAGTTGAAAAGTCTTTGGCAACAGATCCTAACCCTGTTTCTTAAGCCATCACTACCTTATAAAGGGTTCAAGATGAACTGTTATCTACCATCTATGGGCCACACTTGCCAAAGCTGCATGCCACTGAAACGGAGAAGTTACTCATGAGCATATAAACTACTTCACGCCAGAGTAAAACATATAGAAATAGAAGGGTGCGACTCATGGAGCTGAGGGTTTGTAACTATATCCCTTAAGAGTCGAGATTTGAGTCAATGATAAATGACGACGCTTGTGTCCGCTCATTATCTTCTCAGATCAAGATTCTGAAAAATATATACCAACCCGAAACTGGTCATATGCTATGAATTACTCTGCACTACTTCACCCACGTATATACTTACGTGGGAAAAATAGTAGGGGGCATTTGTTCCCGCCAAAAAAAAAATTGGCGCAAAAGAACCTAAGGTATCAAATGGTAGCGATACGTTTAAAAAAAATGTGAACCAGTATTTTCCGGACTGTATTTGGACAAACTCCTGAATACGAAACAAGTAAATTCTGATGGCATCGAAATCGTCTCGAAAAAGTATTCTATTTGAAATATTATGGCCCTCATAATTCATCCGGGATCAAAAGTTATGAGCAAATATGCTAAGCATGTGTAATCTAAGGAAGAAAATCCGAACCAGTATTTTCCGGGCTGTATTTTGACAAACTCCCAAATGAGAAACAGCTAAATTCTGATGGTATCGAAAGTGTCTCAAAAAATCCTTCGATTTGATATATTATGGGCCTCATAATTCATCCGGGATCAAAAGTTATGAGGCATCACATGCCCACACGTGACCGGGTATCACATGCAAACACGTGACCATTTACAGGAAAAGCCTGTAGGCACTGAATAAAATAAATAATTGAAAATAATTAATCAGTAGGGTCACGTGCCAACATGTGATAGGCTCTTAAACCCTCTGAAACAATAGAATTAAATTCTAATTAAATAATTAAACAGTGGGGTCACGCGCCAACACGTGATGGGTTCCTAAACCCTCTAAACCAATAGAATTAAATTCTAATTAATTGATCGATCAGTGGGGTCACGTGTTAACACGTGATAGGATCTTAAGACTTCTGAACTAATAGAATTAAATTCTAATTAAAGAAAATCAAAGACCCTAACTGGAAAAATATTTTAGATATTTCTAAACAAAAAGGATGGCGCTCTGTAAGTGGAGCACCGTTGGATTAAAAATCCAATGCTGATTAAAAATCACCAATTTATAGAAAGATTCTATACAAGAAAATATTTTCCTGAAATTCACCAAGAATAACAAACAGAATATCTTTTGGATTAAAAATCCAATGGTGAATAAAATTCACCGAGTGATCTAAAAGATCATGTTGGTTACAAAATCAATTAAAATCTTTCAATTAAAGATTGACTAAACAAACTTATTCGTTTCTTTCTCCTATAAATAGGAGACAAGAAGAGAAGAGAAGGATCCTTGGAAATTTTTTTTGGAGAGATCCAACAACATAGAGAAAAGAAGATTTCTTCAGAAGAGAAAGAAAACCTAGGTGAGAAAGGGGAAAGAGATCTAAGCTCCATAAAACAAAGAAAATTTAATTCTCAATTTAAGAGTTTAATTCTTCTAAATAAGAACTTAGTTCTTCCTTTGGTTGAAGATCTGCAGAAACAGATCTCCCCACAAGTTGAGAATTTAATTCTCATCGGGGAGATTCTGCCATGCAGATCCAAAACTTAGAGGGAGAATTGAGTTTTAAGAATTTAATTCTTCCAAATTCATAGGAATTTAATTCCTCCAAATGTAACTAGGGTTTAACTCTACATAAGAATTTAATTCTTCCAAATTCATAGGAATTTGATTCCTCTAAACAAAATTAGGGTTCAACCCTGCCAAAGAATTTAATTCTCAAACAAGAGACTCAAAGCTCTCCATGCCCGTAAAGATCAGTACCCAATATGGTCACGTGGTAACACGTGACCCTTATCTTCAATGAATAAAAAAGAACGAACAAGACTAGGTCACGTGACCCCACGTGACCCTTAAACAGACTCCTCAAAATGAGAAAGAAGAAGCTTGGAGGCAATGCCTCACGTGTCCCCACGTGATCCCTAGCAAATCCTTTTAATATCCAGTGCATGGATGTCCATCGCATGCCCACATGTGATGGTCTAGAAGATTGAAAGTGTTTAACCCTTATTTAAATATTCTGAGAATAAAATAAAGGAAACTTAGCCCAATCCCATGGTGCTTCACGTGTTCTCATGTAAGCGTTTCATCTTTTTAGTGTTTAACACTATTTTAAGCACTGCATCCTTAGTGTTTAACACTATTTTATGTGCATCACGTGGGAACACGTGACCGCCAGATATGGGGTAGTGTTTAACCGGTCTTAGCCTAAAATTGGCTACATCTTCCAGAGGCAGTACCCCTTTCTTTCGACTGAGCCTCAAACACACTTTTGTCTTCAATAATTGATCATCTCATATGAGTGCTCAGCACTCAATAAAAGACAAAATATGGTCAGAACCTAAACCCCTGTTTAGCATTGCTGAATAATAGGGGGCTGAACCCAGACAAATGTTCAACGGTCCAAACAAAGGTCCAATAGCTCGAACCTAATTGGACTTAGCCCAAGTTGGCCATAAGTCCTCAATTCAGATTTAACTGAGCCAATATGCTCATAATCTAATTAATTGATCTTAGTCCCAAATTGGACTACAGATTTCCCAAACAACTTTGGTTCAAGGGTACATCTCTTCACTCCTTTGATATTTGTCGTTGTAATCCTTCAACGTCTTCAGAGAGGTGACGGGTCCCGATAACCAATCATTCCGTGGAATGTGGGTTCCTTAAACTCATGGACTATGAAGTCCTTAATCCGGACTGTAGGGTCTTTAAGCCCATGGACTATGATGTCCTTAACCTCGGACTGTGGGGTCTTTAATCCCATGGACTATGATGTCCTTAACCTCGGACTGTGGGGTCCCTTTAAACCCTTGGACCGAAATGTCCTTAAACTAACATTGTACCACCATGTCCTTAAACTGGTAATCGACCGCAAAGTCCCTAAACTAGAACAATAAAGTCCAAATGCTCTTTTGTTGGATCTAAATGATCCCGTTAAGTTGATCTTAGCTTGAAAATTAGACTAATGTATCCTTAACAAACGTTTAAGTTGATCTTAGTCTCAAATGAGACTAACGTATCCTTAAACCCAACCCCAAACCCAAATCTAAGAAAATACGGATTTGGACTAATCCACGCCCTACGGGCGACAACATAAATTAGTCTCCGTATACAATCCACGGGCAACCAAAAAACAAAACAAACACCCACGATACGAAGTGACCATCTGGAGAAGGAGAAAGTGGTTACCACGATGCGGTAGCGTAATTAACTGCAGGGGCTTGCACCTGCAGGGAAGAGCGTCCCCACAATAAAAACCCCCTCAAATGAGGGGGAATCTGACGATGTCTACTACATCGTCCTCATCGGTTTAAACCTTTGATGCATGGTGTCATAAATCAACTTGGCATCTTCGGAGAGGTGGACGGATAGCACCAATTAGCATCTGCCCTCGGAATTCAGGCCCTGACGTCCCAACGTCCTGGTCGCATCTTTCGGTGGGGAACAGGGGCCAGTCATGGTGACGGCACCTGAGTCATAAGGATTTACGTGTCGATGCTTGGACACGGGTTTCATGATGTTGCGAGTGTCGGTGTTAGACGCTCGGGTTTCCATGATCTTTCCGTATCGTCGATGGACATACGTGGTTGATATCCTGTTACATATATATATATACACACACATACATGTATATGTTTTCATGATGTTTCGGGTGTCGATGTTTGACACTCAGGTTACATGAGACTTACAGGATATGAGAGCCGATCTGATGATGCGGTGCCTGAGGATTTTGGGATTTGATGTGTCAGTGAGGGTCACATGTTGATTCATATCCTCATATTTACCTGCATATGTTTTCATGATATTTACTTGCATGATGTTGTTGTGTCATCGGTTGACACGTAGATGTGATACACATGCATACAGGTATTGATTATATGGTTGGATGAGTTCCACTTGCTGATAGGCTTTGATTTATGTGTTGGCACATGCAGATACGGTCACCCTAGATATCATAGTATTACCTTTATGATATAGTTGACCTAGGAATCGTTGTTTATTTCAATTTCTACCTGATGATGTTTTCTATTCATGAGTTTGCAACTCACCCCCGTTGTGCCTTAGTTCTTGTAAGTTGTCCTCTTGGATCAGTAGCGGCATCGCTGGCACACAGCTTGCTTTTGGGTGTTTTGCTTTGGTAGGTGGTACATGTTGGATCGTTCCCCTCTTGTATTTGTTACTCATATTGTATCTAGTCAACTCTATCAAATCAGAAACTGGTAATTGTATATGTTAAAGTCTTAGAAGACTTGTAGTTGCGAGACATGAGCGATGGGTTTTATGTTCGCTTTTGGGGTTGATGTCTTGCTTTACTTTATTTCCTTGTATTGATCTTCGCCGTTGGGCGTCGTATACTTGTTATTTATACTTGTGGTGGTTGTTTCCGCCGTTGAGTGTGATTTTCTCCCGTTCGGGGGATGCTTTATTATATTCTGTAGTGTACCCGTTTTCGGGGTTAGTTTTTACTAAGGAGGTGCTGCCCAAATTTTCAAAAGACAAAACATGATTTACTATACCTTTATTTCAAAGCTTCACCTCTTTATTTCTTAAAAAGGTTTAGATTTCTGGGTTTCAGCTTACTTGAATTACGTTACGCCTGTAGAGGTCGCATGATTTAAGTGCTGGTCGCGAGTTAATATTTTGGGTCGTGACAAATGGCCTCTAGGGCATACATATTCCTAACAAATACATCACTGTGTATAAGTTCTAGGAGCTCTGTCGTTCTTTCTCCGTGTCCGGTGAACGGAGATTTGGTCATCTTTCTTTTGAGACAAGACAGGCAAGTTTCATTAGATGAAAATTCGAATGGATACAAATATCCATTTTTATGTAACTTAGATAATCTTTTCTCATTGATATGACCAAGTCAACAATGGCATAAGTAGGCTTTGTTCATATCTGAACTCTTCCTCTTGCGTGTGATTTGTATATTGAAAACTGTGTTTTGATTTAGAACGTAAATAATATTACACAGTATACTTTCTACAACCAATACCTCATTGATATAAATGTTCATGATATTTCTATCCAGAACAAAATTATATCCATCTTTATCAAGTAAAGAAACTGATATGATGTTGCAAAGTATGGAAGGTACATAGTAGCAATTATTCAAAATCATAGTATTGCCGCTTGGAAATACTAGTGGTATTCACCGATGGCAGCAGCATCAACTTGTGTTCCGTTCCCTACTCTGAGGGACATATCATCAGGTCCAGCCATCCTACTCATTCTCAGTTCTGCAATAAATTATAGATATGAGATCCTAATCCAGTATCTAGTACTCAGGAAGTAGGACTAACCGAAAAACAGTTCTCAATAACAAGAACACCTGAAGAAGATGCAATAGTATGCTTCTTCTTCGCTAGGGTCATCAAGGAATTCATGTAATCCTCTTTCCCTTACTCATACTCGTGACAGTTGTCATAAGTTAGAGCCGAACCGACGTTCCCCAGCCTCGAATAAGAATCCGAGTCAGTCAAGTCATAAATTTTATTATCTTGATTAAGGCGTGACATAGTTGCTGTCTGGAGAAAGAGAAAAGAAATACTCAGCGTGTGCTCTTGCAAATTTAGATTGGTTATGATTTTATCTAAACAGGATGGCTGCCACTGTTTTCTCGAATTTTCCTTCAAATCTTAAAAGGAGAACTAGCTGGGATCATTAACACCTTACAAGTTCGCTAATCGTTCAGCCAGGTGGGTGTTGGTGCTCCGAGGGAGGTTTCTCATGCTCTCGCACGGACCTAATTAGAATTAACCTCATTTTCGCAGAGGCGTAGCCCCGTTAACACTTTTCTAGACACCTAATAGGTTAGCTTTTTGTGAAGTGAAAAATATTTCCCAAGAGTAATCATACTCATCAGTGAGATCAGGATCCAACTATCATCGCGTGATAACCTAGATGGAAGCCACTCTAGTCACCATACTCCAGAAGGTATGCAACACTAGCAAGTTTCCTGTATGTTTGAAACTCCCGGTGTGGTTTTTGCCCATAGGAACTTAGTGACGCTGATGAATAATCAAAAAATCAAAAGATCCTAGTCAAGTTCAACCCGTTATTATTCAAGATTGCATTAGACCCACCCGCATGACCCTTGACGAATAATCAACAAAATCATACGACTATCCTAACCAATCGCATTATCTATGCTACAGACAATCATTACTTAGCTACTGTACACTACGTCTTGATGAATAATCAACAAACACAACACGAATACTAAGTACTAATTATCTAAAATGGCGGAGGGCTTTGACTGGTTTTTGGCAAAAATCTTTAACGTAATGAACTTGATATCGTTGAAGGAACCAAATAGTTTTGAAAAGGAGTGGTTTAGGCTCTGCTTTTGAAAACTAGCGGTTTTAAAGAAAACCGAGTAATCTATAATAACATAAACTTTTGCTCAAGCGGTCACTCCCCGTGAAGGGATCTAGGCTCTTGCCTCCTCGAATGAGGTACTAGATATTCCTAAATGAATACCACTATGCAAAGCGAAGGAATACGGCTATAGTTTTTCGAAATTTATTCCGACAGCATCTTTTAGGTTTATTTTCCTTGCATTCATCAAAATTAATGCGGTCATATCCTTTAAACTTATCACACCAGAAAAGAACGAAAATACAATGTACGTATATTCCATCCGCATTCGCCACGGGGCCTCGTCATGCACCGTCAGGTTACTTACCTAACGGCAGAGCGGGGAATGGACTAGCGCAGATGCAAAACATATACAATATCTACTAATATATATAAATATATATATAACCATTCGTCCCAGGCATGATATAAGCAACATCACAGAAAAGCGATAAGCAATATGGAAAAGCGGATAAACTTGGAGTCCCGGGTTTCATTCGAGCCGCAAATGAAACCCGATATTCCCCGGTCATGTGGATAGCCTGTACAATGTATAAATAAGACCTTTACGAGCGCGGCAAGTTACCCGCCAATTCCTAAAGAGAGGCAACTTCAATCAACAAAGTGAATGGGTCACCCAACACTTCACGGAATCCTGTAACTTGAGAGCTCCACTGTGGGTCATCCTATACCCGCTACGAGTGCTACAAATAGCCCGCCAATTCTAGAGTAAGGAACTCCGGTCTCAACACCATGAGATGGAGGCCCGTTGCCCTGTAGAATCCGGCTACTCGAGCACTCCACCACAGGGTAATCCTAGTATAGAAAAGAAAAATATATACAGTGGTGACATCGACCTCAATCCGGCCGTACCCTAATAAAAGAATATACAACCAGGAAGAAACGGATGTCCACATATTAGACGCTCACCCCACAATAATGAATATACAAATGAATCAAAATTATTCAACAAACATTGCACTATAGGCTATCCATCATGACAATCTGTCGAAACCATCTCAAAAATATCACAAGCAACACCACAGATAAACAAGATGTGTGCAACCCCTTCTAATCGACGTATAGCGATTAGAAGACGTTAAACAACATATGTATGCATCACAGAAGCAATTAAAGAAAACCACGAAGTTAAAATTCCGTGCACAATTAGCAAACAAACCAAATTTTCCAAAACTAGAAAATCCAGTAAGCTAAAGTCCTAAAAGGAAACATTTTAAGCCAATCAGGGAGTCGAAATGAACATGAAACCCTTCCAAATCTTCATGGAGGCGAAGGGCGGTACCCATCCCCGGCAACTAACTCGTGGTGGCCCCCTTGGGTAGGCAGACCCGAGAGCACCCAATTGGGGTGCTCTCGGGTCACCATCCCTCTAGGCCGCCTTATGGAGGTCTTGGGGGGTGGGCCTGACCTTTGTCCCCCTCGGGGTTTCACCAGGGTGCCCATGCTCCAGCCCGCTGCTTCTTGGTTCAAACCGTGAGACCGCAGGGTGTGAAAACTTGCCAAAACATCAATTTAGGGATTGTTTTTGTCGGTAGTTCATGCGCGACAAAAACGGTGGATTTCTAACGTTGCTACGAGCTATCTAAGGCTTATGGAGTGGCTCTGATACCATGTTAGGCAGTGTTGTACAATCTAATGGGTTCGTAGAGAGGCGGAATTTTCAAAAACAATTTTTAAGCGGGAAACACCGACTAATCCCAAGATCTACCGTAAGCCCAAGATAACAAAACTTGCAAAGGTATTAGTCTACTGTGAAAGTAATTATACCTATATAAACCAAGTCCTTCAGGTCTTCTATTCCTCTTCTTAAGTTCCTTGTCCGTTGGAATCGAGTTTGGTCATCGGCCTCCTTGTGTCGAAGACGATCCACCCAAGAGTCTATAGTTCAAGCTCCAAGCTCAAACTTGAGGTAACTAAAGCACCTAGTTTGCGAATCTAGATAGTTTAGTGCTCATAGAGTGTGTTGATGGATTAGTTTATCTCATAAATCCTAGGTTTCTCAACTCACGAGAGGGTTAAGGTTTAAGGAAGAAGAAGAGAGCAAAAAGGGAAAGAGGAAGCTAAGTGTAGAATGAAAACATCAAGTGAAGCATGGCTAAGTCTTTCAAAAATATCAAGCATATTATGTCCAATAGAAATAATGCAACCATTCTTAAATAGTTAGAACAAATGAATAAATAAAATCAAGTAGCCATGCTTCATCCATGCTTTAATATACCTCATCCCTCCACCTCATTATCTATTTAAATAAATAAATTTAAAACAAAATGAGGTGTCTTCTTCTAGAAGAAATCTAGTGAAATTAGTTTAATACCCCCACCGTATATGCATACTCGTATTCGTACTAAAAAAATACGAATACCAAGAGATAAAATAATCCAATGGTATAATATTAGAATGCGGCTTAATCCTAAGCCCGCTAGTATTATCCGTCTGAACAATTTCCGTGTAGCTAGTACATGTATATGATCGAATCCCTGCATGTAAAACTGTACGGCCTCTACATCGTTTCGCCTGAACTAGAGAAACCCTCTATATGGGACTCTATACACTCGACAGTATACTGATGTTAGGTTTAACCACAAGCACGTTAACGGCACTAGCTGTACATAACGGCTATCCAGGTACCTGTCGAAAAGAAGGCCGACGAGCAAACTTATATGAACTCCTACTGAGCCTATCCGTAACAATCTCCATACATTCCGGTCTGTTCGTCTAAAAGTATCGCATCCTGGGTCTAGGGGGAGGAAAATGTCCGACCCCAAATAACCCGACAAGTCGTGCCGATGTGGCTCAAGACCATCCAAGAATCTACTTATCTACCTTTCAGTAATTCCCAATCCGCCCTAGCCAGGTACTTATGGTGTTGGCCAACTGAACACAGTGCGACATCGACTCCCTATATCGGGAGAGACAGATCCCTGACAATCGCTCATTGCCTCCATGTAGCTCGGGAATGTACCCAACTAAAACCTATTTGCATGCTCAGTAGAGCCGTGGTAGGGTAGTAATCAAAGCACGGTGGGAACCCATACGAGACAAATGACGACCTCAGGTCGACAGACTCTGTATTCATGTCACCAAAGAACCGCTATCTTACGATTGATATAATACCATCTAGCAAGTTTTGGTGAGTCCATCCAGTGTACTCACCCGAGTGACCACATGTATATGATCTTAGGTGCCAAAGACCAATGGTTACAGGACCAACCATCTCCCCTCGTCGGGGTTTCGAAACGTATACACCAGTCTACTCTGGAGTATCGATACCCTGTCTTGATATTCCCATGACTTAGGACATTTAAGGATGTGCTTATCAACCACCCAGCTCCCACAAGTATGATTGCCATCATAACGCTTGTAGTCAAGTAAAGATCCTACGGGCTTTATCAACATGTATTAACGATACGTAATAACAAGTAAAATATATGCACATGTTAAGATAAAAACAAACCAAATAGTATACTATCATTTTGAGCAAAAATGTCCTGTACATACATTTGTCCAAGCATCCACTTGTATACATATACAATAATAGCCTCTAGAGTATACATATCCAACACTCGTTTGATGAAATGGTGCCTTTGCGATGCATCTTCAGGCATCTGTTGGGACTTGAAGTAGTCTATAAAGACTTGCCTCCAATCTTCATCTTCTTCTTTTTTCTGCTTGGAGAACCTTCTCTTTAAGTATCTCTTCTTCTTCATCGGGCGTTTCCACTGGAGGCTCCGAAGGAAATTCGGCTGGCGATACGATCTTGCGGCTTCGGACACTAATTCTTACATCGTCTAGATTTTCATCTGCCATTTCTTAGGCAAGTTTTGCTAATGCGTCTACTTTGCTTTTTTCCGCTCACGACACACTTTCCAGTACCCAAAAAAGAATCTATGTTAGTAGTTGTTGTACTCTTTTGTTAAACCTGATTAGCTCTGGCTTGCATGTTTTGTAGTCGTCATTCACTTGATTGACGACTAACTGTGAGTCACCGTATATGAAGAGATCCTTGAGGTGCATATCGATTGCGATTTCGAGACGGGAAAGGAGAGCTTCATATTTAGCTTCATTGTTAGTTCTTGGTTTTGTTAACGAGAAGGCAAGCGAAGTATCACGCCTTATAGAGTCACGAAGATAAGTCCTACCCTGGCATTGATAATTGGGGTATTCCTCTTACGTGCCTTCATTGAAGATGCTCCGTCGACATAGAGTTTGCAACAACACTTTTATTTTTCTCCTATCTCTTTATTTGTGTTGAATACATATTCATCTGGCAGCTCGCTATTTAATAGAGAGTCGGCCGGAATCGGATGTTCCACGAGAAAGTCGACGATGACTTGTCTTTTTACTGCTTTGAGGGGACGATAAATAATCATGAACTCCATCAATAGAAGGGCCCATTTAGCACGCCTTCCTATCAGCATAGCTTTAGACATGAGGTACTTGAGGGGATCCACCTTCAATATGAGATGAACTTTATATGCCAAGGCGTAATGTCTGAGCTTTGTGACTACAAAGATCAACGCCAGGCAATTCTTTTTGATAGGAGAGTAATTGCCTTCTACTCCTAGCAGGACTCAACTTAGATAGTATATAGCCCTCTCATTTCCTTGGTCATTCTCTTGTGCTCATAGAGTGCCTAGGGAGCTGTCAAGGGCGGTTGTATAGAGAATAAGAGGTTTTCCCTTAACCGGAGCGGCCAAGACCGGTGGGTTTTGCAAATATTTCTTAATCTCCTCCGGTGCCTTTTAACACTCCTGGTCCTATATGAATGGGGTCCCTTTCTTCATTAAATGGTTGTATAGACGACATTTCCCGAAGAGGTTGGCGATGAACCATCAGATATAGGCAAGCTTTCCTTGGAGAGATCTCAGTTTTTTGAGATTCCTTGGAGGGGGCATTTCCATAATTGCCCTGATTTTAGAAGGGTTAATTTCGTTCCCTCAGTGGCGGAGTATAAAACCCAGAAACTTTTCTGAGAAGACTCCGAAGGCGCATTTCAGCGAATTCATCTTCAGGTTGAATTTTCGAAGACGCTTGAATACTATCCTTAGATGCTCCAAATGCTCTTCATACGATATGCTCTTGATCACTAAGTCGTTGATGTCGCATTCAACGATGTTATGTATTATGTCTTCGAATATCTTCTTCATTGCTCTTTGATATGTCGTCCTGACATTCTTTAGTCCGAAAGGCATCACTTTGTAACAGTATATGCCTAATGGTGTGCGGAAGGCCATATGCTTCTGATCTTCTGGATCCAACTTTATCTGATTGTATCCTGACGATCCGTCCATGAAAGAGAAGACCTCGTGAGTGTAGATATTGTCGATAAATTAGTTGTGTGACTGGTACAGGAAAGTCATCTTTCAGACATGACTTATTGATGTCACGAAAGTCCGCGCAGATCCGGACAGTCCCATTCTTCTTTATTATGGGGAAGATATTGGCAATCCAGTCCGGGTATTGGACCTCCTGGATCAAACCAGAATCTATAAGCTTTTTAACTTCAACGCTGACACTCATCTTTAAATCGAGACGCATTCTCCTCGGAGATTGTTTAACAGGCTTTACTCCTAGCATTATAGAATGTTTTTGAACTGCTATATTTGGATCATAGCCTGGCATCTCGGAGTAATTCCATGCGAAGTAGTCTTTATACTCTATGAGTACTACTTTTAGACCGGCCACTTGTTCATATGAAAGTAGCTCGCTGAAGAACGTGGGTCGAGGATCTTCTTCGGTTCCCAAGTTTATATTTTTCAATTCATCAGCGGTGGTATGAATCCCGTCTTCCAGTTCTTTTGGCACTGGCGGGAGCTCCGAAATCTCCTATTCTTCATTTATGATGCAGTCAAGGAACTGAAGCGTATTTTCATCCCCCTTTTCATTGAGGAGTTTTATCATGTGGCAAGTGTAGGTTAGCTTTGTAAGTGCACGGCGGCGCCCCAGCCGTCAATCCAACGCCGGAATGCGGAAACGAAAAACTTTTCAAACTAGAGAACCGGCACCACCGCGTACTATAAAACCCGGATCGGGCCATTAACCTAACTACTACCAAACTAAAAGATGGGTAGAGAGATATACCGAGCGATCCGTGTCCTTCGGTCTTCTCGTCGTCGTCCAGATCTCCTGCGGAATCTCCGTTCGTCACCTCCTCGTCGGAAAGGGCACCACGTAGCCGAATTCTTTTACGGGCTCCCACCTCTGGACCGAGGAAACTCGGGCGCGAAGTTGGCTAGCCGATGCGTCCAAGGTTGCTGTAGGTGTAGTGTAGAAAAGATTGTCTCTTTGGGGTTTGAAGTTGCCTTTGCATGGAGGGATGAATGAACTTTGGAGTGAAGTGTGGAATTTTTGTAGCAAGAAGAATGAGATGAAATGAAAAATTCCTCATACAAGAAATGAACCCTCTCCATTCTTACAAATAGCCGGCCCCTCCTCATGATGGTGGTGATAAAAAGAATAATAATCCAAGAGAAGAAAATGATTAATCATAAGAAGAAAATGGTCACACCAATTTCTAATCTCATCCAATTAAAGTTCCATCTCATAAATGCAAAGGAATGGACTCAAAAAGAATCTCATCATGCAAGAGTCATCATGATGCCACAGAATGCAAGAAAACCCCTCCACAAATGTTATTTGCACACTTGCAAATAACCCCCTCCATCAGAAAGTCCGGCCGCGAAGGAACAAAGGAAAACCGGCCAGAACGGAATACAAACTGGCAACTTCAGAAAACTGATCCCGTAATAAATTACAGGAAAACCCCGCTACTGTATATACATACCCGCATTTGTATTCCCACTGAATACAAATGCAAAGAGACAAAATCTACACCGTACAATACTAGGATCCGGCTTAAACCAAAGCCCACTAGTATTATCCGTCCAATCACGATCCGTGCAATACCGCACGTATCTGATCGAACCCTGCCATATCTCTATACGGCCTCTACAGCGTTTCGCCCGAAACTTGAGTAACTTTGTGTGGTGGACTCTAAAGACTCGTCAATACTATGGCTGTGGATTTAACCACTAGCACGTCAGAGGTATTAGCCATACGTGACGGGCTACCAGCTATTGACCAAAAGGGACATCGATGAGCGAACTCATCCTGACATCCTACTGAGCCTGTTAGTGACAATATCCGTACATTCCGGTCCGTTCGTCTATGAGCATCGCATGGCGGGCCTAGGGGGTTGGTAAAAGTCAGACCCCCAAAAGCGGTACAAGTCGTGTCGGAGTGCAGCCCAGAACACCCTGAGATACTACTGGAATACCTACCAGTAAATCTCCTGCCTTGGCCAAGGACTTTTCATGTACTGGCTCTCCTAGACACAGCGCGACCTCACCCCCAATACCGGGAGTGACGAACCCCTGCAGATCCGCTCACTACCTCCATGTGGCTCGGGACTGTACCCAACTAAAACATGTTTGCACGTCTCCTTTGAGCATGGTAGGGTAGTAATCAAAGCACAGTGGGAACTCACACGAGACAAATTACGATCTCAGGTCGATGAACTAACCTGTACACATGTCACCAGGGAACTGCTATCTGACATCAGGTATAATACCAACTAGCATGTTCCTGGCGAGTCCTGTCCGGTGTACTCATAACCCAATGAGCACCTGTATACATCTTAGGTGAACCAACTGACACTAGTGGCTTGTGAGACTGGCCACCGCCCCTCTTCGGGGTCTAGACTGTATACACTAGTCTACTCTGGAGTATCGATGCCCTGTCTCGAAACTCTCACGACCAGGGACCTTTTAAGGATGTGCGTATAGACCCCCGCTCCCACGTATATGATCGCCCTCATACTGCTGGTAGTCAAGCAAGAATCCTAGGGGCTCTATCAACGTGTAATAGCGACTCGTAAGGTCACCTAAAGCAGTACACGATGATAAAGATAAACCAGATAGCATACTATCATCTTGAGTAAGACTGTCCTACCGGTATAGGTCCTCCCTCAATCATTTCAATCACATGCCTGTGATCCAATAATTGACTCTGAGGGCACTATCTCCAACAATCTCCCACTTGCACTCAAGGCTAATTATTGCGATGTCGCATACTCACAGCCCGTGTGATACCGAACACCCAACTCCTCTACTAGTCAGTCTCACAAAGCTCGTTTGCGAAACTATTATGTTCGAGGAATAGCCTCAGTGAGTGGATCCGCTGTGATGTTTCTTTCTATGTCTCTCTTTATCTCAAGTTCGCGGAGAAACCCATCTCCCGAAATGAGCAATACCTGTCTTAGAATATGTTTGGATGTCTGATGGGACCTAGTTCATAAGTGAACACCAAATCCAAACTTCTTAGACTGTATCGACAACTGAACTTAATCAGTATCCTGCGCCATGCCTCCCTCAGTATCCGCCTGGACCACCTGTCCAAAATACTGCCCCCTGTCTGAGGGAAAACTATAACTCTGACAGCCACTCTGTCATCTAGGTCACCTTGGAAGCCTGGAATGATAACTGTCTCCCAAAGGAGGCTGCCGTTATCATTTCCCTAGAACATCAACTTATGTTCTAAAAAATGCTTTCCGATCGTTTCTCCAGGATTGGATTAATATCAACTTACTGCATCTCGTGCAAAAACAACATCTAGTGTGGTACTTGACATCTCATGATTGACTCAATTGCCTAAGCAAGTGATCTGCCAATCATGCACATCCCTCTCCCCTTTAGTCTGTAAGACACCTTCAGAGAGGGTGATTCCATCACCTGCAGGTACACTACCATGCCAGGAGTCTTCCATTCTAAAACACCTTTAGAATACTGTCTAAGTACCAGATTGGGACACTTCCCAAATCTAGATCTAAAATCATAGATCCAGTAACCAGAATGTCTGATATAAAATCCAAGCCCTATGTGGAGAAATCACTGTATGACAACCAAAGTATAACCGAACGTAGTAGAGGAATATCACTTCCTACTCTGTTTATGTCATCCAAATACCAAGACATCACACCCTACTACCTTCTTAACAGATCCATCCCCTATCCTGATGAAGTCAAACCTATGACTGTCACATCAGAAATAGCTGATCTATCTCTGCTATATCTGCTTTAGTCTATAAATAGACATAAGCCACTTGTCCACCAATGCTTCCGCTGCTCCCACTGACTATGACAACCCTCTGGCAGAGTCATATATACGTGCACTTCTAAAGCTAGTTTAGAACGACGCTATACTCATCCTCCTGCCGGGTCTCACGGTCTGGAACAACAGCAATGGAAAGTCTGGGTAAACAAGAACCTCCTTGCCACTGTCCTTGAGCATACCGAAGTACCTCTAGAGCGCCTGAGGTTACCCACTTTGTCTGCGGAGTGGCCAATGGAATGTTAAACCAGATTGAATCTTTAGGTTCTTATCAAATCTTCAGTAATCGTTTGCGGTTCTGGAATCACTCCCAGTTCTACCATACTCCCACTACTGTTTTCTGAAAAAATCCATTTTTATTAAAACTGTGGCGAGTCAAGAACAATATCACTATTGATCTTCCAGATGGTCGAAAGTCAACCCTCGTCATAGCCCGGGTCAACCCACAAACAGCCATTATAGAAACGTGCCTTGAGTTGTCCAGTATCTGGTTTTAAGCATAAGCCGGACAACTCCCCGTATCTTAACAATGTCAAGATATGAACTGTTCTATATTCAATACAGAAACCGAGGCACTGATTTAATTGAACCAGATTCAAATCATGCAGCTGTCTCCAGTGCATGTCAAGTAAATGGAGAGAGGCCGATCAGCGTTACTCAACTTAGGAATACTTCCAATTATGAGTAATCTTAAAGAGAAGCAAGTTCTCTCAATCATTACTATCAAATGAATACCATTCACAAGTATCTACATCTTGAATCACCTTGAAGAATCCCGATACTTGCAACATCTGGTTCTCTACTTTACTCTTATACCTATAACTTCTCAAAACTTGGACCCTGTGTTTCTACGAAACACTTGTCTAAGAACTAGAGAAGTCATAAGTAAACATAATATAGTACGAAGACCAACCCCTCTGTCCTAATATACACTGGACAATATACAATACTCTGTATAAGTCCCCTGAGTCTAATAACTCATTCCCTGTGTGTCGTAGGTTGAAAACTGTACTTATGGTTAAGAAGAATTACACCGCTGTTCAATGCTCCTTACCTAACCATCCACTGATATAGGTAAATGTCATAGATATAATTTCAAAAAGGTATATCTCACTCTATAACAATAGACGTACAGATATATCAATTTAAAATTGGTGCATAACAACGGATATTCAAAACCAAATATTTGGCGTCCGGCAAACAACCCAGGTGACTTCCTCAAATATCACCAATTACAACGAATCCCGATATAATGAGGATGATCACCTAATTCCCAATAACTTACTCCCACTCATCATCTGTAAAACCATACAGATGTGAGAATCAAACCTGGTAAATACATACCCTGGAGCAAGTGTCTAATTGGGAAATCAGTTTTCTTTTAACAGTACACAGTGGAACTGAAACATTGAAATGTTTCGATGGGGTATCCCGGTATTCCTAGTAACGCCTCTTCCATTATCCATATTCACAACTGTAACCGTATATTTCTTTTCCATCTCTCCAAATCCCTTTATAAGTCTTTAGTCATTACCTTCTGCACACCCCTTTAGGCCAAATGGGTTTCTTCCTTCCCTACCGTTCGGCACCAGCCTATGGTTTGGAAGAAGACTATCCAATAAGTATAATGGTTGTACTGTCCTAATCCTAGGAGCACTCGCAATGCAAGAGAATGTGAAGATAAAAGACAACCGAATAAACCTTATTCCTATTTCTCCTGGACCAGAATCCATCCCCGAACTGGAACAAGTTCCCTTCGAGTTCGTATATAACCATACGATGGAGTATCCAAATAAACTGTGGATCTTCATAGTGATACGGTGTGTCCTGGAGAAATACAAAGGTGAATTGGGAGTGGTAATGAAATACTTGGTTTGGTCGTGAAGAGCAGTCGCATTTTACTTTGCCCTCTTACTAATCCCTTGATATGTCTTTACTTAATATCTTCTGTACACCATCGTTATGCAAATTGGTTTTCTTCATTCCCTACCGTTCGGCACCTGCCTATGGTTTGGAAGAAGACTATCCAATTTGCGTAATAGGTGTACTATCTCCTAAACCAAGGAGTACTCGCAACCTGAGAGAAGGTAAAGGAAAAGACACCTGAATAGTCTTATTCGTTTTCTCCAGAACCGGAAACCATCCTCGAATAAATTCCTTCGAGTTCGTATATAACCATACGATGGTTTTGTCCAATGTAAGGGGACGTTCTTAGTAATACGGGGTGTCCTGGAGAAAAGGGTAAAAGTAGGAGTGGCAATGAGGTTTGCAACTCTGACAATCCAAAAGCCAGTGTTTAAGAAGGTTCGGTCAATTTTGGTCACTGAGTCATAGTCAAGGGTCGGGTCATGGTTGCTGCCAAAGAGAGAGAGAAAAGAAACACTCAGCGTGCACTCTAACCTAGATCAAAATAGTTGTCACTTTATCTAATCTGGAAACCTCCCACTGTAACATCAAATTCTTCCCCAAACCTGAAAGAAGAATTAGTCGGGATCACCCGAGGAGTAAACCAACTCATCAGTGGGAATCGAGATCCAACTATCATCGCATGATAACGTGACGGAATCCGCTCACGTTATCATACTCCAGAAGGTATGCGCATATCTGGCAAGTTTCAGTTTCTTTAGAAACTCCCGATGTAATTTTTACCCCATGCTCTTATGACCTTGGCGTGAGGTCAAAATGTCATAAGTCACATATCAAGTTCTACCCATGATTATCCAGGTTAATTTGAACCCACCCGTACATACCCTTGACGTAGGCCAAAATAGTAGTACGACTGTCCCAAACCAACGCATCTATCTATGCAACAGATAAATATCCGGCAGCTACCAATCACTATGCCTTGGCATGAGGTCAAAATACATAGCTTGAATACTACCGAATATTTAACTAAAATGAGGGAAGGCTACGAATGGTTTCTGGCGAAAACCTTTAACGTAATGAACTTGATATCGTTGAAAGAACCATATAGCTTTTATAAAAATATAGTGGCGAAAACCTTTGCTAAAGAGGTCACTCCCGGTGAAGGGATCTCGGCTCTTTCCCCGTGGAATGAGGTGCAGGATATTCCAACTGAATACCACGATGCAAAGCAAAAGTAATCGGCTATAGTGAAGTTATTACCCTGACGCAAACTTCTGTCCAAGGGGTCACACCCGGTGAAGGGATCTCGGCCCTTGCCTCGTCGACTGAGAAGCTGGATATTCCAACTGAATACCACTGTGCAAAACAAAAGAGAACGCCCTTGCAATAACAGCTTTTTGAAAAATGTTCCAACAACATCAGAATAGGTTTGTTTAGCTTGCATTGATCCGAATCAACGCAGTCCCATCAATTGATCACACCAAAAAAGAACGAAAATAATGATGTACGTATATGCCATCCGCATTCGCCACTGGGTCCTGTCATCACCCGTTAGGTTACTTAACTAACGACAGAGCGGGGACTGGATTAGCGCGGATGCAAAATGATCAGTCAAAAATACTGCATTTTTAACACGGAAATTTCCCTAACATTTGCACTCATCTAGAAGTGTTCGGCATTCATATAGCACATATTAGCAAAACAGTCCTGAAATATCAGATTACATGTGTTAGACTCTAAAACCGACATTTCTGAGGAAATTGACTGCATTTCATGGCATCGCATCATCCCTATATTGCGCAACACTTGTCTCGAGAAATTGCAGGATCAAAACCAAAAGAGGCTGATAAAAAAATACACCAACTCCAAGTTTTGAGATCTGGTAGCAATCCAAAGGGAAAAATACAATTCAACATATCAGATAAAGGCCCATGAGACAGCCCAAACAAGTACCAGAAGAACCAAGCATTGAAGCTTCAGAAGCGCCGCGGTTCCGCGGCGGGAGCGCGCTTGCGCCGCGGTTCCGCGGCGCTATGGTGGCTTCATCGGCTTCGTTTTCTACACGTGGCTGCTTGTAACTTCCCAAGCTTCCAGAAGACTCCCGATTCTCCATGTGGCACATCTAGAAGGCTCGGCTTAACAAACTTCATCTAGAAGCATCTTCTCAACAAACTTTTGGAGGGAAATTCTAATTTGAAAGCCTAGATCTAGGGTTTGGATGGTCTATAAAAGAGAGCCTAGACCTAGGGTTAAACTTCTTCCTTATTCATTAATCTTCCATATTCCTACCTCTACTATCTTCATCTTCTTCCATAAGTCTAGTGACAAGACTTGTGCGAAACCCTAACCCTAATTCCAATCAAATTCAAGATCCCGAGTACCAATCAAGCAAGAAGCCCTTCAACCTTTTAGGAGCGGAGCCGATCTCCAATCGAGCTAGTGATCCAAGCCGATCCGTGACTCACGGAGCCGAGCGAAGCCAAGTCGACGATCGAGTTCTTCCTCTTGTAGTTCTTGAGCGAATGTAATGAAATTGTTGATATAAATAAAAGGTGAAATTCTTTAATCTTGTTTTCTTTAAATTCTTGCATCATGATTCGATCTCAATTTGTAATTGTAGTTCTTGTGATGATGTTTGAGTAAAACTCCGCTCGTCGAGGAGTCGAGACGATCAATAGAATGATGATGTAACAAATATTAAAACAATTCTTAAGTCCTACGGGTTTTGTAAACCCTAGAAAGTTCAAGAATCGATGACCTAGTTTCGTTGCGATGCTTTCTTGATTGTTATCGCTCGAAATTAGGGATCTACGATCGTTTCTTGAATTTACTAGAGGCTAGAATGTAAATGATATCGACGAAGGAACAGGGGATAAATGATGAAACCCTAATTTCACTAGAAATCCCTAATTATCGTCGATCATCATCGATCTAGTATCAACTCATCGAAGGATAAGAATATGACATCTTGAGATTACATCACATCTATAGATCCGATCGATTCCTACGAGTCTCATTTCGATTCTTGATATTTGGTTGGAAAAATCATCAAACTCTCAATTCTTGATTCTATCTTTTTCTTGTTATTAGATCTATATTTTCTAATTCTTGAACTTCAACTATAAATCATGAATTGTTTTGTTTTCTTTTCTTTAAGGTTTCAACTCATCTAATTCAAAAGACGAACGATTACACTTTCCCTGTGGACGATCCGCACTCACTTACAATCTACATCCGACACCGTAGTTGATTGCGGTCAAATAATTATTGGTTGTGATTTCTTTAAAATTTCTTGATTTCTACACAATTTTCCAACATACACAATCCGAAAATCTTTACAATCAAATGGCGCCGTTGCCGGGGATCATTTGATTTGATTTACACAAACAAGAATTTCTTTAAAAATCAAATGGCGCCGCTGCTGGGGATTGTGCGCTAATTGTTCATATTTTGAATTTGAGTTGAAAAGTTTATTCCATCAAAATTTTTAGATCAAAATTCGCGCAAACACTAATACGAGTTGTTGTGATTTGTTGCGAGAAAATCTGGGATCATTGGAGCTGGAGAAATTTTTTTATGAAATTTCCACAGAGCTGAGGAGTTCAAGTGGAACAGTGTCAAGAAATTGTGTGCAGAGATCCCAAGATCCCACCGCGTTTCCGCGGCAATAGGAGACTCCTACCGCGATTCTGCGGCTTGATAGCTGATTCACTGTACCATTTTCACTCAGGTACTCTCTAACTTTCTTATCTCCTCCTCTATCTACTCCAAATAACAATTTACTGCAGGTTTCTTTGCAAAATTCGCAGCGCCGCAAAGCAAAATAAATTGTGCGTGTTTTGATTTTTGGTTGTTTGCATATTAATACGAAATTTAAGGGGCACGACCAAATCCGGATTAGGTGGGGAGTTCATTACCCTTCCTAAGCCCCAAAAATCACAAACTTGCATCCGCATTACCCTCATTAACTAAAAAATATCTAGAGATGACTCTAAGGACCGTCGCGCTCACTTCGGACAGAAGAAGGCTGTGGGTAATTCATTGCTTATCCGCGTTTTCTTGTGGTGTCTAAGGCAAGTGTGTCGAAGGCTAGTGGTTATTAATTAGGCCCACTACTTACGTAGTGGAGTACCTTCCCACTTACCTGGCACTTACCAGGCCACAGGGGGACAAAGAGGCAGTGGAGGATTTATCCTGCGAGTTGTCTTTTGGCAGTTAGGGGCGGTCTAGAGTTTGACCTAGGTGACCACTAGATTTTAGGGTTTTGTGTGTGCATTTGTTGTGTTGCATCATTTTTTCAAAAATCCGTATCATTTTTTCAAAACAAACACCAACACTTCATTCATTCCCCTAATTATAAATTCACGCTTCCACTTGTACTAACCCTTTTTAGTGCAAGATAGGCTGGACAACAGGATTCTAGTGCATGTTAAGTCCGCGTTTCCTTCACCGATCCAAAAGTCGGTATTTCTACATTTACCCTTTCTTTTACCCACCACCACACCCACATCGATGGATCCACCTCCATCGAACTTCTTTTTCACTAATCTGCCGCCGTCCGTTGGTGCGCAGAATCCACTTCGCATCTCTCTCCAAGAGAGGTGCTATCCAACACGAGGTTCCTTTCCACCTGTCTTTCCATTCCACCAGCCAACGGGGAGAATTTTCAAATAAAACCCCAATACATCAACCTTCTACCAAAATTTCACGGTCTCGAGACTGAAGACGCATATGCATTTATCACCAAATTTGAAAATGTATGCGCAATGATGGGTACTTCACAGCTTTCTGTGGATGCTTTACGTCTTCGTCTTCTCCCATTCACTTTGTGCGATTTAGCCGAGAAGTGGCTATATAACACTACCGCACATTCCATTTCAAATTGGGACGAATTCGTCAAAGCATTCCTTAAGAAATTTTACCCACATCACAAAACAGCTCGAGTCCGTAGCGAAATCTATCAATTCACCCAGCTTCCAAATGAAACATTTTCAAAATGTCTTGAACGTTTCAAGGATCTGTTAGTCCAATGTCCACATCACGGCATCCCAAGATGGGAACTGTGCCGAATCATTTTGAGGGCATTAATCCTAACACAAGACAGACCCTTGAATCCATATGTCAAGGCAATTTCATGACCAAAGATGATGGGGAAGCCTGGAATTTTCTAGAAGATTTCGCTGAAAGATCTTTACAGTGGGAGGGTGTGAGTCAATCGTCTAGGGATGGCAATGATATTTCCATAGGAATTAGAGCTGAAATTTCAGCTTTACACAAGAAATTTGACTCTATGGAAAACAAATATTTAGATGCCGCCTTAAGTCAAATATCACTCTCCAAAACTGTATGTGGATGCTGTTCTGATCCTTCTCATTTGACGGAAGAATGTCCGTTTCAAGGTCAGGAGCATACCAATGCCGCATTTCAAAGACCTAGAAATGATTCATTTTCTTCCACATATAATCAGGGTTGGGGGAATCACCCAAATTTTGCTTGGAACCAATCACAATCTCAAAACACGGTTCCAACCCAACACAATTTCCAAAGGGTCCCTCCACCACAACAGCAACCACCACTTCAATTGAGTCAGCACCCCTTTCAAGCACAAAATTTCCAAAATCCGATCAACATACCTGCACCATCTAGTCCTTTGCAGTTGACCGGGACTGATGAATCCTCTTCATTCATAAACTTGCTTCTAACAAATCTCATGCAAGTATCGGCTGAAATAAAGTCTTCTGTCGATAAAATTGAGAAAAACTCTGCGTCCCAAAGCGAGAGTATTAAATCGATGGAAGAAGAAATTGCACGATTAAAAGCCGAAATGAGTGCAAGAGAGAAAGGGAAACTTCCAGCTCAACCTTTACCCAATCCTGGCTATTCACATCATGTGGATGCAATCACGTTGAGATCTGGAAGAGTGCTTGACACTCACCTTGGGGAAGAGTTTGATGACACAGATAAATCAATCAATAACACCCCGGCTGAGACCTTTCCTCACACACACACTTCTAGTTCTGATCCTTGTTCTTCTACCCCACCACCTTCTTCCGAGCCTATTCTTCGTTTCCAAAAAGGCTCTCCACTTCAGCCCACCTCTTTTACTCCTCCACGGACGCTCCCCACTTCTATTTTGGGATCGGGTCCACACACACTTTCTTCTCCTATGATGGACCCAGCGCTTATTGCTAAAGCACCTTATCCTAATCGTTTAAGGGTAACACACCGAGTCCACATATGGAGAAGATCATGAACATTTTTAAGCAAGTTAACATTAACATCCCTCTCCTATATGCTATCAAACAAGTTCTGTCCTATGCGAAAACTCTTAAGAACTTGTGCACTAGGAAGAGGAAGACTCAAGTGCCCAAGAAGATATTCATGGCAAAAACAGTAGACACAGCCTTCCCCCAACAATTACTGAGGAAACGTAAGGATCCTGGATAACCTACTATTTCCATTTCTATTGGGGAAAAACACATTAATCGTGCTCTACTAGACCTTGGCGCTAGTGTTAACTTTCCTCCATACTCAGTCTATGAGCAACTAGGGATCGGAGAGTTAAAGCCTTCGAGCATAACTCTCCAGATGGCTGACCGATCAATCACAAAATCTAGGGGTGAACTGGAGGATGTGTTAATAAAAATCGGGGAATTTATCTTCCCTGTGGACTTTATTGTAATTGATACACAGCCTGTAGTGAACCCACGGAATCAAATTCCGATGATTTTAGGTCGCCCCTTTTTGGCCACTTCCAATGCTATTATCAACTGTCGTAACGGTTCTATGACCCTATCTTTCGGGAATAGGTCAATAGAGCTGAACATTTACAAGTTCGGAAGTGTACCCTCCGAACCTACTGCTCAGGTCTGTTCTGTCGACTTAATGGATGTCGACAGCAGCGAATTTGATGATCCTCCTGATATCGATCTTGACTCTTTTCATACGTTATTGTTTGACCCAACTATATATCATACACATACGGACTCTTCCACCGAGATGTCCGGGTCAACAATTAACACCGATTATGAACTGCTTTTAGAGTCTGAAGATCACCCCGCACTTTGTGATGACATTATTCATCGGGGTATTGATGGAACTTTTGAGGAGATCTTCGCTTATGAACTCGCATTTTTGAATGACACGGGTGTTGAGATGAATCATTTCCCACTCACTGAAATTGAACCTCCACCCCTTCTTTTAAATTGTAAAAAGAATGCGAGTAATCCATCACATTCACTGCTTCGTCTCTCCAAAATGAGACGCACACACATTCTATTCCACCACTTAACCTTTCCCCACTTCTTCTTCCACCAACCAGAGCACTGCATTGATAAAATTTTCGAATGGTTGGTGTTGACATTCGGTCTTTGCAAAGCTTGGCATCGACCAATGATTCTTGACACCCTCATGTGATTTTCAAAAGATTAACATTGCATAACTCAAGTTTGGGGGGGTATATATTTTTCTGGCTCTTGAAAAGAAATTTTTTACAAAATGATGAGCCAAAAATAAGTTTGGGGGAGGGTCTTCACTTAAATATTTTGCCCCCACTAATAAATTCCTCCCAAGCTTACAGGTTTTCGAGATTTAGCAGATGGCAACAGTGAGGACACTGTTGAAAACAAGTTTGGGGGAGGTTTGTGCTTATTTTTGCAGCATTTGCATCATACTTTGCATAAGCACAAAACATTTTTGAAAAACTATAAAAATTTAAAAAATTTCGAAAAATAAAAATAGTTTTGTACATAAATAAGATAATAAAAGTTTAAATAGTGAAAAATTACATTCATGAGATTAGAAAAATTTAAGAAAACCAAGAAAATTAGAAGTTTTCTTAATCGAACTAGTAATAAGTAGTTATGATCCGTTGTCCCAAGGGTTAGTAAGATGAAAGACGTCACTAATCTTAGGATAAAAATAAGTCTGAAAAATAGTTTCTATTCTGGAAGCCAAACATTTTGAACGTTGATACCCTGCTATTCGCACTTACACACGTCTTAAATCTTGGGATAGTAGAGGATACTTGAAATGCTCTTGTCTTTAAGCCAAAAGTATGAAGGAAATAAAATAAAAAAATGAAGAAATTATAAAATGGTGAGAAAAATGGACACTGGTTTTGTTATCACCGAGGGCAATAAAAAAATATATAGCGAGGGTGCCTCTTCACCTAGTGCCCTAAGGCCAACTGGTCTGGGAGTCACTGCTAAGCCTTAGGTGGTGCAAGACGAGGAAAATACACCAAATAAGCAAGCACATGAGTAATCGGTCGGTTAGTACCTCAAGAAGTATTAACGGTCGCATGAAAGTGTGTGAGCAATCTCATCTAAATATTCATTAATTAAAAAGTACTGAGGCTGATGGGCAAGAGTATGATAGCTTGAATTGAATTCTCCGGGTGTAGGGATGTCTTTACACACACGCAGGGTGATATGATCGATGTTTGGAAGAAAGATAGGAATGAAGAATAAGACGATGTTTTATTGAGGGGTTATGTGATTTCTAACATTTTTTCATGACCATTAAAATAGGGCTCATGACAACGGAAAAGCTAGCTTAGTTGGAAACCCTAATTTTCGAAGCTTTTATTTTACAATTCTTGTCTTTAAATGTAATATTCATGATCTTCCTTTTATTATTGGATTTTGTGGGTGCAATCCGCTAAAACCCCTCCGGAGACAACACTCCTCCTACTAGGGACGCCTAGAGGTTTAAAGGCTTGTTGCACGTGCTCAGTGCAATCGTGTTGCCTACGAAAGTGTGCTAGTTAGTTGTTCTCTTTATTTATTTTCTCCTTCTCTTTTTAATAAAAAGTTCGCTCGAGACGATCGAAAATAAGTTTGGGGGAATTTGATCAGTCGAAAATACTGCATTTTTAACACGGCAATTTCCCTAACATTTGCACTCATCTAGAAGTGTTCGGCATTCATATAGCACATATTAGCAAAACAGTCCTGAAATATCAGATTACATGTGTTAGACTCTAAACCCAACATTTCTGAGGAAATTGACTGCATTTCATGGCATCGCATCATCCCTATATTGCGCAACACTTGTCTCGAGAAATTGCAGGATCAAAGCCAAAAGAAGCTGATAAAAAAATACACCAACTCCAAGTTTTGAGATCTGGTAGCAATCCAAAGGGAAAAATACAATTCAACATATCAGATAAAGGCCCATTAGACAGCCCAAACAAGTACCAGAAGAACCAAGCATTGAAGCTTCAGAAGCGCCGCGGTTCCGCGGCGGGGAGCGCGCTAGCGCCGCGGTTCCGCGGCGCTATGGTGGCTTCATCGGCTCAGTTTTCTACACGTGGCTACTTGTAACTTCCCAAGCTTCCAGAAGACTCCCGATTCTCCACGTGGCACATCTAGAAGGCTCGGCTTAACAAACTTCATCTAGAAGCTTCTCCTCAACAAACTTTTGGAAGGAAATTCAAATCTCCTAAACAAACTTTTGGAGGGAAATTCTAATTTGAAAGCCTAGATCTACGGTTTGGATGGTCTATAAAAGAGAGCCTAGACCTAGGGTTAAACTTCTTCCTTATTCATTAATCTTCCATATTCCTACCTCTACTCTCTTCATCTTCTTCCACAAGTCTAGTGACAAGACTTGTGCGAAACACTAACCCTAATTCCAATCAAATTCAAGATCCCGAGTACCAATCAAGCAAGAAGCCCTTCAACCTTTTAGGAGCGGAGCCGATCTCCAATCGAGCAAGTGATCCAAGACGATCCGTGACTCACGGAGCCGAGCGAAGCCAAATCGACGATCGAGTTCTTCCTCTTGTAGCTCTTGAGCGAATGTAATGAAATTGTTGATATAAATAAAAGGTGAAATTCTTTAATCTTGTTTTCTTTAAATTCTTGCATCATGATTCGATCTCAATTTGTAATTGTAGTTCTTGTGATGATGTTTGAGTAAAACTCCGCTCGTCGAGTAGTCGAGACGATCAATAGAATGATGATGTAACAAATATTAAAACAATTCTTAAGTCCTACGGGTTTTGTAAACCCTAGCAAGTTCAATAATCGATGACCTAGTTTCGTTGCGATGCTTTCTTGATTGTTATCGCTCGAAATTAGGGATCTACGATCGTTTCTTGAATTTACTAGAGGCTAGAATGTGAATGATATCGACGAAGGAACAAGGGATAAATGATGAAACCCTAGTTTCACTAGAAATCCCTAATTCTCGTCGATCATCATCGATCTAGTATCAACTCATCAAAGGATAAGAATACGACATCTTGATATTACATCACATCTATAGATCCGATCGATTTCTACGAGCCTCATTTCGATTCTTCATATTTGGTTGGAAAAATCATCAAACTCTCAATTCTTGATTCTATCTTTTTCTTGTTATTAGAACTATATTTTCTAATTCTTGAACTTCAACTATAAATCATGAATTGTTTTGTTTTCTTTTCTTTAAAGTTTCGACTCATCTAATTCAAAAGACGAACGATTACACTTTCCCTGTGGACGATCCGCACTCACTTACAATTTATATCCGACACCGTAGTTGATTGCGGTCAAATAATTTTTGGTTGTAATTTCTTTACAATTTCTTGATTTCTATACAATTTTCCAACATATACAATCCGAAATTCTTTACAATCACAAAACATATACAACATCTACTAGTATATATATCAATATATAATATTCGCTCAAGGCGTGATAAAATGCAATATCACAGAAATGTAACCAGCATCACAGAACAATACAGATATCTGGGATCCCCAGGTTTCATAGAGCCACTACTGAAACCCGACGTTCCCCTGGTCGTGTGGATAGCCTGTGCAATGAAAATCCTAGACCCCTACGGGCGCGGCAAGTTACCCGCCAAAACCTGAAGCGAGGCAGCCCCCTTCAGCAACATGAATGGACCACCCAGCACTTCACGGAATCCGGTAACTTGGGCACCCCTCCTTGGGTCAACCTGTACCCCCTACAAGTGCGGCGAATAGCCCACCAATTCTAGAGTGAAGCCCCCTCCGTCTCAACGCCATGAGATGCGGGCCCGTTGCCCTGTAGAACCCGGCTACCCGTGAACCCCTCCGCGGGG
Source organism: Agapanthus africanus (assembly GCA_030015575.1). Classification (NCBI taxonomy): domain Eukaryota; kingdom Viridiplantae; phylum Streptophyta; class Magnoliopsida; order Asparagales; family Amaryllidaceae; genus Agapanthus; species Agapanthus africanus. Next base: position 439,020,599 of record CM057339.1, read on the forward strand.
TAATCCTAGTACAGAAAGTAAAATATACATACAACGGGTACATCGACCTCAGCCCGGTCGTGCCCCAAAAGAATAATATACAAACAGGCAGTGACGGCAATCCACATGTCGGACGCTCGCGCCGTAATATCAAATGTACATAAATAACCAAACTGTACTAACATTGCATCCAGGCTATCCCTCACGACCAATCCGCAATATCACAGCACAATACAGAACATCAACGTGAATGTCACGTTCGCAAATCCGTCTAAAAGGGCTATAGCAGATAGACAGGATTTACCGATCAAGTGACTTTCACGGTCGCAAATATAATGTAAATACTGTGAAATAACATGTTTAAAATTTTCGATCGACTGAATTTTCCGAAGTGGTCCCCAAGCACAACTGTAGCACTCAAAAACATCTGGGCCCAAAAAGAATATACCAGAAACCCTATTTCCATGTCAGTAACCTACTGTGAAAATTTGGTACGGTTTGGCCACAAAACGGCGGCGGTTCCGCGGCCAAAACGTTGTTTTGGCCGCTAAACCGCCGCGTTACAGTAACATCAGCGTACCATATTTTCCCAGAATTCATAAAAAACCCTGCACATAATTTTCCAATGTACCAAATAATTTTTAGAGCAGAGAAAAATTCGACAGAAAGTACGACATGGAAATACGGTTTTTGAAAATCCGTTCGATCGAATTTATAAACACGTTAGAGCAAGCTAGACTAGGTTAATGGCGTGGCTCTGATACCAATGTAAGTGCACGGCGGCGCCCCGGCCGTCAATCCGACGCCGGAATGCGGAAACGAAAAACTTTTCAAACTAGAAAACCGGCACCACCGCGCACTATAAAACCCGGATCGGGCCATTAACCTAACTACTAGCAAACTAAAAGATGGGTAGAGAGATATACCGAGCGATCCGTGTCCTTCGGTCTTCTCGTCGTCGTCCCGATCTCCTGCGGAATCTCCGTTCGTCACCTCCTCGTCAGAAAGGGCACCACGTAGCCGAATTCTTTTACGGGCTCCCACCTCTTGACCGAGGCAACTCGGGCGCGAAGTTGGCTAGCCGACGCGTCCAAGGTTGCTGTAAGTGTAGTGTAGAAAAGATTGTCTCTTTGGGGTTTGAAGTTGCCTTTGCATGGAGGGATGAATGAACTTTGGAGTGAAGTGTGGAGTTTTTGTAGCAAGAAGAATGAGATGAAATGAAAAATTCCTCATACTAGAAATGAACCCTCTCCATTCCTACAAGTGGCCGGCCCCTCCTCATGATGGTGGTGAGAAAAAGAATAATAATCCAAGAGAAGAAAATGATTAATCATAAGAAGAAAATGGTCACACCAATTTCTAATCTCATCCAATTAAAGTTCCATCTCATAAATGCAAAGGAATGGACTCAAAAAGAATCTCATCATGTAAGAGCCATCATGATGCCACAAAATGCAAGAAAACCCCTCCACAAATGTTATTTGCACACTTGAAAATAACCCTCTCCATCAGAAAGTCCGGCCGCGAAGGAACAAAGGAAAACCGGCCGGAACGGAATGCAAACTGGCAACTTCCGAAAACTGATCCCGTAATAAATTACAGGAAAACCCCGCTACTATATATACATACCCGCATTTGTATTCCCACTGAATACAAATGCAAAGAGACAAAATCTATACTGTACAATATTAGGATCCGGCTTAAACCAAAGCCCGCTAGTATTATCCGTCCAATCACGATCCGTGCAATACCGCACGTATCTGATCGAACCTGCCATATCTCCATACGGCCTCTACAGCGTTTCGCCCGAAACTTGAGTAACTGTTTGTGGTGGACTCTAAAGACTCGTCAATACTATGGCTGTGGATTTAACCACTAGCACGTCAGAGGTATTAGCCATACGTGACGGGCTACCAGCTATTGACCAAAAAGGACATCGATGAGCGAACTCATCCTGACACCCTATTGAGCCTGTTAGTGACAATATCCATACATTCTGGTCCGTTCGTCTATGAGCATCGCATGGCGGGCCTAGGGGGTTGGTAAAAGTCAAACCCCCAAAAGCAGTACAAGTCGTGTCGGAGTGCAGCCCAGAACATCCTGAGATACTACTGGAATACCTACCAGTAAATCTCCTGCCTTGGCCAAGGAATTTTCATGTACTGGCTCTTCTAGACACAGCGCGACCTCACCCCCAATACCGGGAGAGACGAACCCCTGCAGATCCGCTCACTGCCTCCATGTGGCTCGGGACTGTACCCAACTAAAACCTGTTTGCACGTCTCCTTTGAGCGTGGTAGGGTAGTAATCAAAGTACAGCGGGAACTCACACGAGACAAATGACGATCTCAGGTCGATAAACTAACCTGTACACATGTCACCAGGGAACTGCTATCTGACATCAGGTATAATACCAACTAGCATGTTCCCGACGAGTCCTGTCCGGTGTACTCATAACCCAATGAGCACCTGTATACATCTTAGGTGAACCAACTGACACCAGTGGCTTGTGAGATCGGCCACCGCCCCTCGTCGGGGTCTAGACTGTATATACTAGTCTACTCTGGAGTATCGATGCCCTGTCTCGAAACTCTCACGACCAGGGACCTTTTAAGGAAGTGCTTATAGACCCCAGCTCCTACGTATATGATCTCCCTTATACTGCTGGTAGTCAAGCAAGAATCCTAGGGGCTCTATCAACGTGTAATAGCGACTCGTAAGGTCACCTAAAGCAGTACACGATGATAAAGATAAACCAGATAGCATACTATCATCTTGAGTAAGACTGTCCTACCGGTATAGGTCCTCCCTCAATCTTTGCAATCACGTGCCTGTGATCCAATAATTGACTCTGAGGGCACTATCTCCAACAGGCTTTCGCTTCTTGGGCTGGTTATGCTCTGATTTGGAAAAGTTGTCTCGCATTGGCTCATGCTTTTGCGGAGGTTCCACTTTTTAGTTGTCACTCAGCATGAGCTTTCCTTGCCTGTATTGCTCATCAACCCAGTCCTTGTAGGGAAAGCAATTTTCGATTGAATGACCAATGACCAGATGATAGGGACAGTAATCGGGATGATCAAAAGTATTAGCTTTATGAGGCGCTTAGACTTGGGCAGTATTAACGTCTGGTGCTTCATTACGAGGTTAAATATTTTCCTCGTCTTATCCCGGGGAAAGAATATTGATTGATCGTTCAAAAAAAGTGTTTTGTAAATAACCGCCATCAAAACAGTGTCGGTAGTAGCTAGCCGCGATGAGTATGGGTCGTCCGCAGGAAAACATGAACCATTTTCTTGCTTTAGACGAGTTGATGAAAAAGATGGGTGTTGTCATCGTTCTATTTTAATACAGATGTAAAATTTATAATAAAAAGACTTTTAGGGTTCATGGGACTTAGTAGTTAATGGATGAATATTAAAAATGACTCTTTTTATCATTTAATAGTTTAAAACTAGAGCGATAGCGATGAATGTGGATTAGGCTTCTTAGAGGGAATTAGGGTTTCCCACTAAAGACATTTGTCTGTCCATTGATATCTATTCATGTCAAGCCCTTGACAAAACGAGTGTTTAACCAATCTCTAATCGCGGTCGTGATTATCAATAAATTAGCAGCGCGCCAGATAAGGAGGTTAACATTTATTTTGCTAAAGTTTATAAACTTTAAAATGTTAAAAAGAAATTAAAAGATTTTTCATCCATTATTCTACCGTATCCTACAAACTCTAGCAAGTAAGGAATTACTCGCTCATGGTTAATTTAGAAAAGTGGTTGAAGATGAATGAAAGTATAATGAAGTTTCAGAAGAGTAATGCGTAAAATGCAATGCGTAAAAGTAAGTGCAAAAATAATTAAAACAAAAACTATCTTTATTAATCAACTATTGCACACAACTTTTTTCCTTAGAAAATAAATTACAAGAACCCTAGTTTGCTCTAGATTTCTCTCTTTATGGACGTAAATGATTATTTGATCTTTTGGATAATTTTGAATGCACAGCTCTCAGTCTTTTATATAGTCCCTGAAATCAGAAACCCTAGATTCCATAAGTAAATAGATACTGTTAAAATCAAATCCACAAAATCCCACATCGAATGGCTATCAAGGAGCAGTGGAACCGCCGCATTGTGCCATGTTTGGCCGCGGTTCAGCCGCATCATAGTTGAACTAGGTTTTGAGATTTCTTCTGGATTTTTGTGTCGATATTTGAGATCCTTTTGATGTATAGATTCTGAAAATATTGCTCTGAGTCTCAGCCGCTGCTAGATTTCTCAATTTGCTTCTAAAATATGGCAGATTCGGTTCGGATATTCCGATTTGAGTTGGGTCTCTTACTTGGATTCCAGACCTGAGCTAATACCTGTACAATACCTCAAATCAAATTGTTAGTAGCATTTGGTATTTTTTTGAGATATTATTTCAACTATTTATATGATATAATAACTTAAGAATATTGATTAAGAATATTTTGCATGATATGCATATTTTAATTACTAATATTTCATTTAAATATTATATGCATATATTTTCCCTTATTATATTAATTACAAATGTAGAAACATATGATAATAAACTTTTTACAAATAAACCTATATATGTTCTATATTTACAATAAACACTTTATAGCAGTTAATAATAGTAGGGAAAACGTTCATATAAATGTGCAATATTTTAGACTAATCAAATACCCCCAAACTTATTTTTGATCGTCACGAGCAAACTATTTATTAAAGAAAAAATAAAAACCTAACTAGCACAGTTTCGTAGGAAACACGATTGCACTTAGCACGTGCAACAAGCCTTTAAACCTCTAGGTGTCCCTAGTAGGAGGAGTGTTGTCTCCTAAGGGTTTTCAGCGGATTACACCCACAAAATCCTATAATAAAAGAAAGAAGATGAAAGTTACATACAAAGATAAGAACATATAAAATAAAGAACTTGAAAATAGGAGTTTCAAACTACACTACCTTTTAATTGTCATGAGCCCTATCTTAATAGTCATGAAAAGATGTCAGAAATCACATCATCCCTCGATAAAACATTATCTTTAGTCTTCCTCCCTATCTTTCTTCCGAACATCGATCATATACCCCTACGTGTGTGTAATAGACATCCCTACACTTAGAGAATTCAATTTAAGCTATCATACTCTTATCCATCTTCTTTAGTACTTTTTAGTCGGTGAATATTTTAAATGGATTTGCTCACACATTCTTCATGCGACCGTTAATACTTCTTGAGGAACTAACCAACTGATTACCAAATGTGCTCATTTATTAAGGCATAATTAGCAATATCCTAGTCTTGCAACACCTAAGGCTTAACAGTGGCTCCCAAACCAGTTGATCTAAGGCACTAGGTGATTAGGCACCCATGCTATATTTTTTTTATGCTGCCTTAAGTAATTACAAAACCAGTGTTCATTTTTCACCATTTAAATTTTATGTGTCATTTATATTTTGTTGATTTATATATTTTTTTCTTCATACTAAGGCTTTTAGACAAGAGAATTTCAAGGTATCCTCTAATATCCCAAGTTTCAAGATGTGTGAAAGTGCGTATAATAGGGTATCAACGTTCAGATATTTAGACTCAAGAATAGGGACTATTTTTCAGACTTATTTCTATCCTCATATTAGAGATTTCTTTCCTCTTACTAACCCTTGGGATAACAGCTCATGACTACCTACTACTAGCTTCATTTTAAAATATCTAGTTTTCTTGCATTTCTTAAATCTCTTTCCCTCTTTCCCTCTTTCCTATGTATTTTTCACTTCTATCTTTTATTTCCAAGAAAATTTTCATTCATTCATTATTTTCCTTCATATATAGTGCCTAGTGCCAAATGATATTTCAGTAAATACAAACCTGCCCCCCAAACCTGTTTGTAGCAGTGTCCTCACTGATGTTGTTCTTCAAGCGTACAAACCTGTAGACATGGATGGAGAATAATAGGGACAGAATAATAGTTAAATGAAAAACTACCCCCAAACTTGTTCTTTGGCACGCACAGATATTCAGTTATATTTTTTTATGCTTACCTTCACTCTTAGATGAAACAGTGTTACCGAAACATGGAGGTGAGGCGGAGAAAAGTTAGCTGTGATAAAGAGGCTCCTGTAGGAACAGGAGCTCCTCCGATGGGTCAGCGGAAAAGTACGGTTTTAATCTATACCTATTTACTTTAAAAATAAAACCGTTTTTAACATTTTCAATATCCACTACACTGTGCGGGTACATATACCGCACCACAAAATGTCCTTTTCAATGAGATTGTAGCTTACCTTGATAAAGATGGAGACGAGAATCGTAAAGAAGGACTTGTTGTCCCAGTGTGAAATTTTTTCTCAAAAGGTTTTTTTCATGGAACACCTTTGTCCGGTTATTTACTATAAATGCATTAACATAAGGTCCATTGCGAAGATCGCTTAGCTCATTTATTTGCAGCTTCCAATAGCTGCTTGCTTGATCAAAATCACAATTAAGCTCTTTAATATCCCACATTGCTTTATGTTCGATCTCGACAGGAAGGTGGCAAGCCTTTCCAAACACTAATCGGTAAGGAGACATGCCAAGATCGGTCTTATATGCCGTACGAAATGCCCAAAGAGCATCCGTCAATTTGGTAGACCAATCTTTGCGGTTCATAGAAACCGTTTTCTCCAAAAAAAATTTGATCTGTCTATTAGAGATCTCAGCTTGCCCGCTCATTTGGGGATGATAGGGTGTAGAAATCTTGTGGTTGATTGAATATTTCCATATCAAAGTCTCGAATGACCGATTATAGAAATGCGTCCCATTGTCGCTAATTATAGCGCGAGGGTGTCCGAATTGCGAAAAGATATTTTCTTTAAGAAACTTAATAACAATCTTGCTGTCATTAGTGCGACATGGTACCGCTTTTACCCATTTAGAGACATAATCAACCGCTAATAAGATGTATAAATTCCCAAAAGAGTTGGGAAATGGACCCATAAAATCAATTCCACAGACATCAAATATCTCCACAACCAAGATAGGTTGGAGCGTCTTCTCATTTCTCCGTGAAATCCGACCCATGTGTTGACATTGTGAACAAGTTTTGCAATAATCATATGCATCTTTAAATACGTTGGCCAATAAAAACCATATTACAAAACTTTCTCCACCGTTTTCCTTGGACCAAAGTGACCGCCACATACCTGATCATGGCAGAAAGACAATACACTCTTGAATTCATTATTAGGGACATATCAGCGAATGATTTGATCGGGACAATACTTAAACATATAAGGTTCATCCCAGTAAAAGTGTTTTACTTGGGATAGAAATCGGTGATTGTCTTGTTTTGACTATTCGCTATGTAGAAGTCCCGTTGCTAACTAATTCACAATATTCATGAACCAAGGTGCGCAGGATATGGTCAAGAGCTGTTTGTTAGGAAAGGAATCGTTTATTGGTAAGGTCAACCTTGGTGAAGAAGAAAGGCATGAAAGATAGCCGGCTATGACATTTTCACATCCACTCTTGTCTCGTATGATAAGATCAAATTCTTGTAACTACAGGATCCAACGTATTAGCATGGATTTACCATCCTTCTTCGATAAAAGATGTCTTAGGGTGGAATGATCGGTGTAAACTACAACAGGAGAGCAAATTAAGTAGGGCCTGAATTTTTTCTAATGTAAATACAACTGCCAAGAGTTTTTTCTCGGTAGTTGTATAATTCATTTGGGTATCGTTCAAAGTCCTACTTGCATAGTAAATTACATGTGGCATCTTATCTGTGTGTTGTCCAAAGAATGCACCAATAGCAAAATCGGATGCATCACACATAAGCTCGAAAGGGTGATTCTGTAGGGTTTCCTTAGCACCAAGCCTAGGGTTTGCAAGCATCAAACATGCCACAACAAAAATTTAGAGAGGTGCTAAGCAAACAACCTAGGAATCTAACTATAAAACTAGGGTAACAAAACTTTGTAATCAATATTACAAGAGAAGTGAACAAGAATACAACCTTTGTAGACCGGTCCTTCACTTTAAAAGCTCCGGGTAGTAGTCCCTTCGCTGCGATCATGGTACTCCCGGACTCTTGCATGGCTTCTCAAGGTGAAAGAACAAACTTGCTTGAAGTCTTCGAGGCCGAAGATGATCTACGTCGAGGAGACACTAACTCAAGCTACTACTTCACTAATGAGAGATTAGTGAAGCTAACACCCTATACTAAAGTGCTAATCTAGTAGAGGATGATGAAGTACGAAGTAGACTCACTTTAGTTTTATTTTTCTCACAATATTTTCTGACTTTTGAAAAATGTAGCAAGCTTTTTCTCAAGGATGAAGAAGATGATCAAGAGATGAGAATGAACTAATGAGGTGAGAGAATGAACCATGGGTGAGTTTGTATCATATAGCTAACTCATGTAGAGACATAACCATGGCTAAATTATAATGGTTAGGTTAATAGATATCTTAAGTAAAACAAAATGAGTGGACTAAGTCAATGCATCCACAAGTTTCTACAAGCTTCATGCATGTGAGCAATAATCCAATAATTTGGATTTACTTTAAATATTTAAACCTTACATTATAATTAGTATGGGGTAAGTCTTATACACCCATGTAGTGTGTGTCAACAACCATGACACAAAATAAAACACAATTAATATATATCACATATATATTAAGTGTGCACATGTGAGAAAATAAATGCTTGAGTGAGCTATTATTAGTTAATGTAAACTAGTATATCAAATATACAATTATAAACTAAATTATCAAATCAACATTTGATTTAATAATCCGGCTATATCGCATATAACCGACTAATATTATATGTACCAACTAATCGAATCAACACTTGATTCGATAACCCGGCTATATCTCATATAACCGACCGATACAAATTTCGCGAGAATAGAATACGGTATCACATACTCGTATTAATCTCGGTCCCGCACATATCACATATGTGCTCCTACTTCGTTTTGCCTGAGCCAGTAAAACCTCTGTGTAAGACTCTAAAGACTCGTCAATACACCGGCAGTAGGTGATGATCACATCAAGCATCCACAAGCCGTCAGCGGTACTAGCTAAACATAACGACTACCCGGGTATTGAGCGATCAGAAGATCAACAAGCAAGCCCGCTCTAGCTCCTGTAAAGCCTGTCAGTAACACTACCGTACAGTCCGGTCTTTTCGTCTGGGATGCCGCATATCAAGTCTAGGGGTGGTAAACGTCAGACCCCAATAACTCGATAAGTCATGCCGGTACGAGGCTCATAACGGGTCAAGAAACTACTGGTAACACTTACCAGTAAATCTCTAAATCAGCCCTGGCAAGGGACTTCCCTGTCACGGCCAATCGAGCATAACGCAACATCAACCACCAATACCGGGAGAGACGAAATCCCCTCCTATCGCTCATTGCCGCCATGTGACTCGGGACTGTACCCAAAAACCACTGTTTTGCATGTCCTCTTGAACGTAGTAAGGTAGAAATCAAAGCACAGTGGGAATCACACAAGACTCTATGACGATCTCGGATCTATAGACTAACCTGTACTAGTGTCACCAGAGAACTTCTATCTGACGTGAGGTATAATACCATCTAGGAGTTCTCGGTGAGTCCTTCCAGTGTACCCAGTCTCCACTGAGCACCCGTATACCATCTCTGATGTCAAACACCAATGGATATAGGATCATACATCTCCTATCTCATGGGTCGAGAAGCGTATACGCTAGTATACTCTGGTATATCGATGCCCTTTCTCGATGCACCCACGACTAGGAACATTAAAGGATGAACTTATGGACTACCATGGCCCCACTAGTATGATCTGCATCATAATCCTGGTAGTCAAGTACACATTCTAAGGGCTTTACCAACATGTAACCACAACACGGTATCAAGAGACAAGTATACATGTTAAGATAAAGAGCAACCAGATAGCATACTATCATGTCGAGCAAGAAAGTCCTTTCTATATATGTCCAAGCATCTAATATAATATACATCATATGTACAATAATGGCCTCTAGGGCATATATACAACTAACAATCTCCCACTTTCACTAGGGTCATGTGTTGTACTATCTCATACCCAACATCCCGAAGAGTTTCTTGAACTATATCTGGGGAATGAACTTCGTGAGTGGATCCGCTGTGTTGTTCTTCGTGTCAACCCTCCTGACCTCGATTTCCCGGCGATCAACTATCTCCCGGATCAGGTGATACCGCCTCAGAATATGCCTGGATTGCTGATGGGACCTGGGTTCCTTGGCCAAAGCCACCGCTCCATTGTTATCACAATACAAAGGTATTAGATACTCAGTGGATGGAACCGCTCCAAGTTCAGTTATGAACTTCTTCATCCAGACAGCCTCTTTGGCAGCATCGTTGGCAGTGATGTATTCAGCCTCCATCGTCGAGTCTGCCATGGTTTCCTTTTTGGAACTCTTCCAACACACCGCCCCTCCATTGAGTTTAAAGACAAAACCCGAGTGCGACTTAGAGTCGTCCTTATCACTCTGGAAGCTCGAATCGGTAAAGAAATCCACTTGGTGTTCTCCGTTACTATACACGAAGAGCATCTCTTTAGTCCTTCTCAAGTACTTAAGAATGCTCTTCACAGCTGTCTAGTGACTCTCTCCAGGATCTGGTTGATACCTACTCACTACACTTAGTGAGTATGCAACATCGAGTCTGGTACATAGCATCGCGTACATGATAGATCCTACTGCTAAAGCATAGGGTATCCCTTGCATGCGAGCTCTCTCCAAATCAGTCTTGGGAGACATCTCTTTGGAGAGAGTGAGTCCTGAGATCGTGGGTAAAAACCCACGCTTGGATTCTTTCATACTAAACCTCTGTAGTATGGTGTCAATGTACCTAGATTGGGACAATCCAAGTATCCGTTTAGATCTATCTCTGTAGATCTTAATCGCCAAGATGCAGGAGGCATCCCCTAGATATTTCATTGAGAATCTTTGTGATAAGAAGAGCTTGACCGATTGCAGCATAGGAATGTCATTTCCTATCAAGGGTATGTCATCCACGTACAATACGAGGAAGACAACCTTACCCTTTGCTACCTTCTTGTATATACAAGGTTCATCTACGTTTTTGACGAAATCAAACTCTTTGATAATTACATCAAAACGGATGTTCCAACTCCGCGATCCTTGCTTTAACCTGTAGATGGATTTAAGCAGCTTGCACACCTTTCCGCTGCTTCCACAGTCTACGAAGCCCTCTGGCTGAGTCATGTACACGCACTCTTCCAAATACCCATTTAGAAAGGCAGTTTTAACATCCATTTGCCAGATTTCGTAGTCATGGTATGCAGCAATGGCAAGTAGGATCCTGATGGACTTAAGCATAGCCACTGGAGAAAAGGTTTCATCATAATTCACACCTGGTCGTTGACGAAAATCCTTTGCAACAAGTCTAGCTTTGAAAGTCTCAACTTTTCCATCTCCACCAAGTTTCTTCTTAAAGATCCATTTGCTCCCAATAGGTTTTACCCCTTTAGGAGCAACTTCCAAAGTCCATACTTTGTTGGTGTACATGGATTCCATCTCAGATCGCATTGCATCCAGCCACTTCACAGAGTCCCCACTCGTGATGGCCTGCTCGAAGCTAGTTGGGTCATCATCCTCCATGATGCAATCCTCGCTTCCACCATCAATAAGAAAACCGTTGTATCTCTCAGGTGGATGAGGAACCCTACTAGATCGACGGAGAGGCTGAGGTTCGTTGGGAGCTATCGAATCCTCTGGTTCTACCAAATCATCTATTGTAGTTTGTATTGTTGGAACTTCTTCCAGTTCTACCTCCTCGCTATTAATTTCCTTTGCAAGAAATTTCTTTTCTAAAAAGGTGGCATGTTGAGCAACAAACACCTTTTGTTTCTTAGGGTGGTAGAAGATATGTCCACACGAATGCTTGGGATATCCTACAAACATGCACAGAACAGACCTTGCCTCGAGTCTGTCCGGATTTTTCTTTTTAACATAGGCCGGGTAAACCCATATCTTAACAAAATTAAGATATGGTCTCTTCCCCTCCCATATCTCATATGGAGTAGTTGGCACGGATTTGGTTGGAACTCTATTCAATAGGTATATGGCTGTCTCAAGCGCATAATCCCAAAAGGAAATAGGTAACTCAGCGGTGCTCATAATAGAGCGCACCATATCTAATAAGGTGCGATTCCTCCGTTCCGATACACCATTGGACTATGGTGTATATGGAGGAGTAAGCTGAAAGAGAATCCCATTCTCTTTTAGAAAGTCCAGGAACTCCGTGCTCAAGTATTCTCCTCCTCGATCAGATCGAAGGATTTTAATACTTTTACCCGTTTGGTTCTCGACTTCGTGTCTCGACCCGGAAGTGGCACGACTGGCACTTGAATCATATGAAGTCTATAGGGCTCCATCTAATTCAACTAAGCCAAAATCCCAGAAATCTAAACCATTTTTTTAGAAAGTGTTTTGATAAAATAAGCCGAATATGCGTTTTTAAAACATCAAGCCTTTTCTGAAAATTTCGGCAAAGTTTCCTTTGTAAATACTGGCCCCGAACGGGGTACAACATGAATAATAAAAGGCATCCCCAAGCGGGAGCTAGCTCTTCGTCAATCGGCGGTCACAACCACGCAAGCAATATAATATACAATACCGAAGGCGAGAATAAAAACTGAAAGGAAACTCAAAAACAACATGAAAAACCTATAATAATACAAATCGCGACTCTAAGGTCGAAAGAATATACAACTGGTTTTCTAAGTCTGAAAATATACATGTCTGGTTGATGAAGTTTACTAGATACAACTGAAATAAATAATATACAAGGTATAATGGTGCTCACGATGCAAGTGAACCCACCTACCAAAGCAATCACCCGGAAAAAGAAGCAGTGTGCCAGCAAAGCCGTAACGAAACCTGTACGGCAAAACCTGCAAGAAATTGTGGCACAACAGGGATGGGTTGCCAGCTCGTGAGTAGAAAACATCACAGAGCAGAAATCATATGTATGACTCAATCCTAGGTCAATACGATCAAATATAGATAACCTCAAAATGATAGTCTGAAGCATGAAAAGGTGGCAAGGGTAACAGCTATACATAAGTGTAATCCCATGTGCTTGTGTCAGTACCTCATGTAGCAATATATCACGTGTATGAGGTACGAATGTAATGTAATGAAAACAGAATACATGTAAATGAAGAAACTGTTTTCTTGTTTTAGTGAAATTTCCGTTTATATAACACGAGGTATCATCAATAGAATCAATATAATCAGTTTCTAGCATCGACACAAAACATAAATCCCAATATCTCAATATCACAGTGTCTCAATACTTTGGGCTCCGTCAATCCGGATCGACCCATATCATCAAATCACACGACCATGGACGGTATCCTCTGGATATCCGCCGCGCCAAACAATCACCGGTAGGCAGTCTGCCCCTGCCGGGCTCATCGACAACACTTAGGCTTCTTGCCCCAGGGTACCATACCGGGTCCACCATTTACCCAAGACGGTTCATACTACTCCTCGAAACGGGTCTCGAAATCCAACAGCTATCATGAAAACTCATGTTGGACGACTTATACATCACGAGAAAACTGCAACTTGCATTTTAGAAAGAGAGAGAGAGAGAGAGAGAGAGAGAGAGAGAAAGGTTTATATATATTCTTGCGGTTTTCCCCTAAATCCCGAAATCTCATGAAAATCCGAAATCCAAAAATCAAGAGTAAGTAAACAGTGAATATCGACATAAAACCCCAAAATACTGCATAACCAATGAGTATATGAATGCATCTAATATCATGCAATGAGTGCAATAGTTAAACTAGCATATGAAAACGATAACATATTGCAACTATCAGCTAGCAAGCTATGTCAATGAAATAATATTCACTAAAGTGTACGTGACATGGCAATTACCGATGATGATGTGTGTGAGCCGGCAAACAAGTGTACGTGGAGCATACGCATCATTGGTAATGGTGCTGGTGTCCTGACAGCATAAACTCAATAATGGCATATGAAAGCACAATATAAGCATGCAAATGCAATGCGAACGGCAATAATATGCGGGACCTGAATAATAAACACAACAATGAAGAATTTACATCAATATATATATATGTGTGTGTGTATGTGTGTGTGTGTCATACAGTTTTTCCATTTGAAATAACACGAATCGTGGTGTTTAGAAAATAAGGGCTACGGTGTTTTAGAAATGATGCGTCTTTTGAAAATATCCGTATAATCCCTTGGCCTGTCTTTAAAATACTCACGATTCGTTAGTTTTTGAAATAGGTATGACCCGAGTCTAGTCTAACATCTACAAGTAAACTACAGGACTAAACAAACAATCTAACCGAAAGGGTAAGGGAAAACCACCTAAATCTGAGTCGATACATATAAATATAATAGTCGGTGATCCCGCCTTAATAATATCACGTACGATACAATATAAATATAATATGACATTCTCGAGTCAAGAGTGTGGATCTGTCATCAATATATAGCTCGTACGTAAATCCATCGTACGACATCCCAATCTGGGTACGGGTCAAATATCGCATTCATCACATCATTTATCTAGTATCCTTATCAACATATCTCATGAATTGGGGTACTGATCTAAGTCTATTACAAACTGATACCATCTGCATATATATGCGTGTATGAAAACACACGCCCAAAGGCCCGCTAAAATCTCATGTCGTATCTCATAATACGAACCACATCATATCACCGATCTCATGGCACCATGCCCAATCACATCGACTCATCTCCAAATACCATATGCAATCCTCATCATCCGTGTATAGGTATACGTACACACACACACACACACACGGTCCCACACCCATGTGTGTGTATATATATATATACATATCCCCATATACACACAGGTAAAAAAATAAATGAATGCAAGTGTGTGCGCGCGTGTGGGTATAAACCTTATTCTAGGGTTCACGACTAAGAAGCTAAACTAAGTTACTTCTAACTACCCTAAACTAAACCATGAACACAAAATCACATCTTGATAATCATCCACGTAACAAAAAACACATATATAACCATATATGTAAGCTATACTACGAACTGCGGGGGGTGCTATACGCCATCCACCCGACTTCCCCCGTAGATATATATTTACTCACTTTGCTCTTCGCTTGCAGAGTCGATGACGTCCCGCTCATTGATTGATAGAGTTTCTGCGTGTTCAAGTTTAAATACCGCAATCAAGACGGTTTCGCTTGTAGCTAGCCGGTTGAGTACGGGTCGTCCGCAGGGAGATGGGAGTCTTTTTCAATGTGTTTTAACGAGTTAAGTCCGAGAGTTCAGATTTGTTTGTGATTATCTAAGTGTTAAGTTGATGTTTTAAAGAGAGCTTGTTAGGGTTAGGATTATGTTAGTTTGAGTTAGAGTCTCCACATCTTTCGTTGCCCCTCTTAATATCGGTGTTACGGTAATCGGCAACAACGGGGATTAGCACGACTAGGAAGGAACTTGCGAGTATAAGCTAGGCTTTCCAACGCATAAGTTCTTCCTTTTGGTGCTTGTCCGTCCGTTCTTGGCTCTTAGCCATAACCTCCGGTTAATTCAACCACAACCGGTCTCACTACGGAATCACCGCTATCATGTAGGATAGGGTGCCGTAAGGAGCGGATTGTGGTTCAATTAACGGGAGTCGATTTAAGCTGTTGGGCAAGGAAAGAGTTAGAGAGATTTCCTTCTCTCAAACTTCCTTTATCCTACCCTAACAAGTATGAACTACTCACACACCATGATACGGAAAAATAAAAAAAAACAAAAGAGGAAGATAGAAAGAAGGAGATTAGAAGAATACGACTAGCTATTTGCGACCTCACCTTGGCGAGGATCGAGCGTAAGCATCATTGTCGTATTAAGGATAAAGAAAAAGAGAGAAGAAAGAAACAACAAGAAAATAACAACAACTACTTAACGAATTAAAATTACAACAATATAAAAAAGGCAAGATAAGCATGATAATAAACGGTTCTTCTTTATTCATCACTCTTCACTCACAAGCTCACTACAAGTTTCAATGGAGAAGAGGTGAGAAGAGGAAGAAGAAACACAACTAAACCTAGCAAAATGAAAATACAAGAATGGACCCTTTCCTTCACAAAGTTCTGGGCTATTTATAGGCCAAAAAAATGAAAACCTAGGGCAACCACCAGAACCCAAACAAAAAGACCAAAATACCCTCAAAAATTCTGCAGATGCGGCGCCTAGACGGCCGCGGATCCGCGGCCTAGACCCCCCTTTAGCCGCGGATCCGGCTGGCCTTCTGGTTGAGTTGGGCCCTCCAAAATTCTGTGGTTCCCTGGTTCTCTGTCCCCTTTATTCTGGTATATGTATTTTCTGGAAATTTCTTCACGAATTTTCCAGAATTTCTGTTGAGGGAAAGGTAGACTTTTTGTCAAGATTTGGCATGATTGCCTCGAGCTCCGCGTAGATTTTCTTGGATCTTGTGCTGCCATTGAGCCTTGTGCCTGAAAACGACATTGATTTGACATTTTGTCTTCCTAAACTGGTATCTGGCAACATACGGATGAAGAGCGGAGACCGTGTTTTATCTGTGGTTGGCAGGAACCCGGATTTTGTCGTGTTTTCCATGAATTTCACCTTTTTAGAACCGAGAACCAGTATCCTGCAATTGACTAGCAAACACGGCTCAAGAGTATCTACCGATATGCAATGTGATAAAAATTGGGCGGTATGAAAATGCAAAAATCTGATATGAACAAATACCCCTAAACTTATCATTTGCTCGTCCCGAGCAAAGCCCATTTATTCACAAAAAATTTCCTAACCTCGCTTTCGCAGGGAACGCGATTGCACTGAGCATGTGCAACAAGCCGTTAAACCTCTAGGTGTCCCTAGTAGGAGGAGTGTTGTCTCCTGAGGGTTTTCAGCGGATACTACCCACAAAATCCGGTCAAGTTGGTTTTGTAAAATAACTAAGATTCAAATCCTAAACTTTTGTTTCAGAAAATAACAATTCTATAATCCTAAGTCTAGACTATCGAACATTTATTTTTCACACCTCGCTTCTTATTTAACTACAGATTTTATATATCTTTACGTGCAGTGCAAATAGTGTCGTTAAGTTCCAGAAGGATCGATTAAAGTCATCATGTCGCACAATAAAGTCCAGATAACAATTTTAAAAGGATCACATAAGTTTTATAAAGATTTAAGCATTTTTCAAGTTTCGTTTTCCAGTAAGGTTTCAACTTCAGAATTTCTATCTTCCTTAACAGGAAACTAAGTCGTATTTTTCACTCCACCTTTTTCTTGTTTTCATTTCATACACACCTCTGTGAACGTGCAATAGTCTTTATCATAGAATAAAACCTTCATATCTCCGTTAATTTTTTTTTATAAAAGCCTGTCTTTTATCAAGATTATTCTCACACAAAGAACCGTTAGGAATTTTAACTCGGAGAGAACACTTGCTTGACTTTGTTTTAACCTGGACTTTCTAGGCTTCTTAGCGAGCTTTGGGCCAATGCACCCAAACCAGTTGGTTTTAGGGCATTAGGTGTAGAAACACCCCAGCGGACTTAATTACTCAAGTTACCTAGGTCCAAAAACAAAAGACAGTTTGGCGTGAAAATCAGATGATTTAATACGAACGGAGATATAACCGGCAGTTCAATTATTTTTTTGGATAAAAGACGTGTTTAGTGGGTTTGGTGTGTAATCATTCCAATCAAGTTTCAGATGGGTTATTTTTCAGACTTAGCTCCAATTACGGCATCAATAACATTCCTTTATATTCGCTTTACTTCATAAACTATTCTTGACATTACTTATTTCAGAACAAACCTATTTGATCCTCAGAAAATCATTTATCTGTTTAAAAGTTTAAACATGAAAGACTTGTCATCTAATTCCCAAAATTCACGACACGTGTAGTGTGATGTAAAGACGTATATCATCTATAGTTAACTTCAAAGGAGAGTAATCTTTCAGGTTTTCAAAATCCAAACATAAGATTTAGTTATTCTTATTTTTTCAAACAAAAACCGTCGAATGTTGAATCAGAGTTCTTCCACAAGCTAACTTGACAAAAAAGTTTTTATATTTTTAGAAAATTTTTAGATTTTTATGGATTTTATGGATTTAATATGCAGATGAAAAATAATGTGAAGGTAAGAAATGCGTACCGAGCGTACCCCCAAACTTAAACTGGACAGTGTCCTCACTGTTATTGCATGAAGAGATCATTTGAAGGGTCAAAATTGTCGGTTCGCGATACACAATTTTTGTTTGTTTTTGTTTATAAAGAAAAGGAAAAGAATATACACAAATATATACAAAATGGTTTGTACATACCCCCAAACTTATTTGGAACAGTGTCCGCTGTTCTTGGCTGGATAACCGAAGTTTGGAGGTAGGCAGAGGAAGATCATTCAGGGTAAACCGGCTCCTGTAAGAACAGGAGCTCCTCTGTTGGTTCGGCGCTAAGGTACGGTTTGCATCGGTGTCCGTTTACTTTGAAAATTGAACCGTCCTTTGGATTTTCCAAATCCACAGCGCCCTGCGGATACACATTCCGCACAAAAAACGGCCCTTTCCAGCGAGATCTGAGCTTTCCAGGATGGAAGTGAAGTCGGGTGTCGTAAAGCAGTACCTGCTGACCAGGTACGAAGGTTTTGCGCAAAAGATGTTTATCGTGAAACACCTTCGTTCGATTCTTAACGACAACCGCGTTATCGTAAGCCTCATCCCTAAGCTCGCTTAGTTCGTTCAACTGCAGCTTCCGATGGCTGCCCGCATCCTCGAGAGACAGATTCAGCTCCTTTATCGCCCAAAATGCGCGATGCTCTATTTCGACAGGTAGGTGGCAGGCTTTTCCGTACACAAGCCGATAGGGAGACATGCCAAGGTCGGTCTTATAAGCGGTTCGAAAAGCCCAAAGGGCATCAGTGAGCTTCAGCGACCAATCCTTACGGTTCTTGGAAACCATCTTCTCCAGTATCTGCTTGATTTGCCGATTTGAAACTTCTGCCTGCCCGCAGGTTTGGGGGTGGTAGGGCGTAGAGAGCTTATGATTTATGGAGTATTTCCGCATCAAGGCTTCGAAAGTTTTATTGCAAAAATGACTTCCATTGTCACTAATGATCGCTCGGGGGTGCCCAAACCGGGAGAAAATGTTTTCTTTAAGGAACCTAACGACAACCTTGTTGTCGTTAGTCCGGCTGGGCACAGCCTCGACCCATTTAGAGACGTAATCAACAGCTAGAAGAATGTAAAAGTTCCCAAAAGAGCTGGGAAACGGCCCCATGAAGTCTATCCCCCAAACATCGAAAATCTCCACAACCAAGATCGGTTGGAGCGGCATCTCGTTCCTCCAGGATATCCGGCCCATGTGTTGGCACCGGGAGCAAGTCTTGCAATAGTCATGAGCGTCTTTGAAAAGTTGTGGCCAGTAGAAACCACATTGCAAGATCTTCTCAGCTGTCTTTCTGGGCCCAAAATTCCCGCCCACACGCTTGATCGTAGCAAAATGACAGCACACTCTTGAATTCCTCATCAGGGACACACCGACGAATAATCTGGTCGGGAGAGTACTTGAACAAGTAGGGTTCGTCCCAGTAAAAGTGTTTTACTTGGGATAAGAAGCGAAGTCTGTCCTGACTGGACCATTCAGTCGGTAGCAACCCCGTGGCCAAATAGTTCACAATATCTGCGAACCAGTGTTCGCAAGATACTGTCAAGAGCTGTTCATCCGGGAAAACGTCGTTGATCGGAATTGGAAGCGAAGGCGAAGAAGGAAGTCGTGAGAGATGGTCGGCAACTACGTTTTCACATCCTCGTTTGTCCTTAATGACAAGGTCAAACTCTTGAAGCAAGAGGATCCAACGTATTAATCGAGATTTTGCATCTTTCTTCGCAAAAAGATGGCGCAGAGCAGAATGGTCTGTGTAGACAATGACTGGAGAGCCGATGAGGTAGGGCCTGAACTTTTCTAAAGCAAATACAACAGCCAAGAATTCCTTCTCAGTTGTTGTATAATTGAGTTGGGCGTCGTTCAGGGTTCGACTCGCATAATAGATTACCGGCGGCATCTTGTTGATGTGTTGTCCAAGGACAGCACCAATGGCAAAGTCGGATGCATCGCACATAATCTCGAATGGGTGCGTCCAGTCAGGTGAAGAAAGAACGGGAGCAGAAGTGAGTGAGCGTTTCAGTGACTCGAATGCAGTCACACAGCTCGAGTTGAAGTCGAATGGCGTGTCCTTGGCCAGCAAAAGAGTCAAGGGCCTAGCAATCTTGCTAAAGTCCTTGATAAACCGTCTATAAAAACCGGCATGGCCAAGGAAAGCTCGGATATCTCTGACGCATCGGGGAGGAGGCAGATTGGAAATGACCTCAATCTTTGCTTTGTCAACCTCTATGCCATTTTGCGAGATGATATGTCCTAAGACAATACCTTCGCGCACCATGAAGTGGCATTTCTCCCAGTTCAAAGTGAGATTCTTGTCCTTACATCGGGTAAGGACAGCGTCAAGATGCAGCAAACACTCGTTGAAGGAATCGCCGAAGATGGAGAAGTCATCCATGAAAATCTCCAGAAATTTTTCCACCATGTCTGAGAAAATTCCCATCATACACCGCTGGAAGGTAGCGGGCGCATTGCATAACCCAAAGGGCATGCGTCGATATGCAAACGTGCCGAAAGGACAAGTGAAAGTGGTCTTGTCCTGGTCTTTTTCGGCGATGGGAATTTGATTATAGCCGGAGTAGCCATCAAGGAAGCAGTAGTACTCGTGTCCGGCCAATCGTTCAAGCATTTGGTCAATGAAAGGTAGCGGAAAGTGGTCTTTCCGCGTTGCGGCGTTGAGTTTTCTGTAATCAATGCAAACTCGCCACCCAGTTTGGGTGCGAGTAGGGATTAACTCGTTTGCCTCGTTGGTTATGACCGTGATGCTCGACTTCTTGGGGACAACATGAATGGGGCTAACCCACTGGCTATCAGAGATAGGGTAAATGATACCACTATCTAGACATTTGACGATCTCCTTCTTCACAGCCTCCTTCATGACTGGATTAAGACGTCTTTGTGGATCCCGGGCTGGTTTGGCATCATCCATCAGATGAATGTGATGCTCAACGATCAGGGGACTAATCCCCTTGATGTCCGCCATGGACCAGCCAAAAGCTTGCCTGTTGCTGTGCAAGACCGCGAGAAGGGCTTTCTCTTGCTCGGGAGCTAGAGAAGCCGAGATGATGACAGGGAGGGTCTCGTTCTCACCTAAGTAAGCGTACTTAAGGTGAGACGGCAAAGGCTTGAGTTCGAGCGTTGGAGGTGAAACGATGGAAGGCAAGACTGGTGCAAAGGTCTCGAACTCAAAGGACTCCAGCAAAGGTTCAAAGCGAGTGTAGGCAACCGAGTTGGATGGTTCAGGTAACTCATCCGGAAAGTCGAAGGATTCAAACTCGGGTTGTGCGCAGCTAAGATCGTTTGAAAACGTGAAACACTCGTAGTCGTTGTCGGGCGCAGAAACAGCAGCAGGTTCGAAGAGAAACGCACTATTGGCGTCAAGATTATCGTGATCAAACAGAAACTCCTCGAATTCACACTCTTCTGGGGTGATCTCCTGGATCGAGCAGACGTCCAGTATATGAGCATTAGGTTCGGCGGGCTGATTCCCCAACCTAAAAATGTTGAGTTCAATCGTCATATTTCCAAAAGAGAGGTTCATCGAACCATTGCGACAATTGATCACAGCATTTGAGGTTGCGAGAAATGGGCGACCGAGTATCACCGGGATTTGATTCCGGGGGTTAGCTACAGGCTGTGTGTCTAATACAATGAAGTCAACGGGGAATATGAAGTCCCCGACTTTGATTAACACATCCTCTAGCTCACCCCTAGGATGGGTGATCGATCGGTCGGCCATTTGGAGAGTGCAGTGCGTGGGTTTCAACTCTCCGACGCCTAATTGCTCGTATACTGAATACGGAAGCAGGTTAACACTGGCACCAAGATCTAATAGTGCGCGGTTGATGTTCTTATCCCCAATAGTAATTGAAATCGTAGGACAGCCAGGGTCCTTCCATTTTTGTGGTAAAGATTGGGTAAGAGCATCACTCACAGCACTAGCCAAGAAAACTTTCTTGGGTACCTGAGACTTCCTCTTTTTCGTGCACAAGTCCTTTAAGATTTTCGCGTAGGACGGGACTTGTTGGACAGCATCTAAAAGAGGAATGTTAATGTTAACCTGCTTAAATAACTCCAGAATCTTCTCCATTTGAGGATTTTGTTTATTAGACCTCAACCGGTTTGGAAATGGAACATTTTTAAAATTGGTTGAGTCTAATGCTGGAGGAGGAGATTGTGGAGTTGGAACGGATCCCAGAATAGATGTTTTCGTGGAGTGAGAAGTGGGTCCATTCGGAGCAGAAGAAGAGGAAGGAGAGCCTGGTGAAGAACGGAGAATAGGATCAGAAGACGAAGAAGCAGGGGAAGAAGAAGAAGAAGAAGAAGAAGAAGAAGCGGCCGGGGTGTCATCGTTGATCCGTGTGCCAATGTTGTTTTGCAGCATCCTTCCCGATCTCAGTGTGGTCACGACACTCACATTATGGTTTTGTTGTTCAAGAGCAACATGTGCATTATGTGGGTGACCGGGATTTGGGAGTGGCTGGGACGGGAGCTTCCCCTTTTCTCGCTCGCTTAAGGCCGCATTCAGCTGTGCAATCTGGGCCTCGATGGTCTTGATGCTTTGCCCGTGTGCGGCAGTGTGTTGCACTAAAGATTGAATGGAAGACTGGATGTTGGCGGTGGATTGAGTCGATTGTTTAACAAACGCCTCCAGACTTCGTTCGAGCGAGGAAACCTTATCGTTGTTTGACGGAACAAAGTTGTTTGGTGGAAAAGAATTGTTGGGTGCAAAGTTGTTCGTCTGATTTTGGAAAGGTTGGGGTTGGAAGGGCTGCTGATATGGATGTTGAGTTTGTTGTTGCGCTTGTTGTTGCGGTGGAGGGGCCCTTTGGAAATTGTTGCCTTGGAATTGATTCTGATTCTGATTCCAGGCGAAATTGGGGTGGTTCCTCCAACCGGGATTGTAGGTGGAAGAGTATGGATCATTCCTCGGTCTTTGCTGGAAGGCAGCATTAACCTGATCCTGTCCTTGCGAGGGTGGATTGTAAGGACACTCTTCGGTCAAGTGAGAAGGGTCGGAACAACAAGCGCAAATGGTACGAAGGGGGAGAACAGGGGCAGGAGCAGGAGCAGAAAATTTGCTCTCTATCGCTTCAAGCTTTCTTGTTATTGCAGCCATTTCAGCTTTCATTGCAATAGAGACATCAAGTTGGTGGATTCCTACCCTAGACTGACCGGTAGAAGTGGAGGTAGAAGAAGAAGAAGTCGGTCTGGTGCTCTCCCACTGTAGCGTTTGCTCCGCAAGGTCGTCAAAGAATTGCCACGCTTCCTCGTCAGATTTCGATAGGATGTAGCCCTGACAGATGGTCTCCAACAACTGCTTCGTTGCTGGGTTCAGGCCCTCGTATAAGGTTTGGCAGAGCTGCCATTTCTCTATACCGTGGTGAGGACACTGAACAAGAAGGTCTTTGTATCGGTCAAAGCACTTCCAGAAGCGTTCAGAAGGAAGCTGGGAGAATTGGTTGATTTCATTTCGAATCCTTGCGGTTTTATGATTTGGATAAAATTTCTTTAGAAACGCTTTAACAAACTCGTCCCAGCTGGTGATTGAGTGGGAAGCGGTGCTATACAGCCATTTTTAAGCAAGATCGCATAAAGTGAACGGAATGACCCGTAGACGTATAGCATCGTCCGACAGCTGGGTAGTTTTCATCATGGCACAGACATTTTGAAATTTATTGATGAAGATATAGGCATCTTCAGATTCAAGCCCATGAAAACGTGGAAGCATGTTGATGAAATGGGGCTTAATTTCAAAGTTGTCCCCATTGGCCGGAGGAAGAGAAATGCAGGTGGGAAGTGCAGAACGGGTGGGATAGAAACGATCCTGGAGCGCGATTCGCTGCGGCGCTACAACAGGCGGTGGTGGTGGGATATTGGTCTCCGTAGGAGGTGGAGCCAATCCAGCGGTAGTCAAAGAGATGTTCGGATTAAATCCTGACATCGCGGAAGAAGAGGTTGGTGAAGGTGAAGGTGAAGATGTATGAACAGAGTTCCGGTCAACGTCGGAGTTGGCCGGCAAAGGAAGGGGTGAAAGAGGAGTGGACGGAGTATCGACGTCTGAGTCGATCGCGTAGTCGGTAGCGACTAACGTAACGCGGACTAGACGGGCGCTAGTGTCCCGAGTCCAACCGGACATACACTAAACGAGTTTAGTATAGTCAAAGCGGAGAAGGTGATGGGTGGTGGGTGAAAAAATGGATTTGGCGACAAAGGGCAAGTTTTTATAAAAGTTTTTGGTTTTTTTCTTTTTTTTTTTTAGAAAGATTTTTACAGAAATATGTACGGATATACGGCTTAAGCAATCACAAACAAGATATGCACAATCACACCTAGATCTTGGGTAACCTAGGTCTACTAGACCTGCTCCTGAACTTGATTGTCGAAGTTAAACAGTGTCGAGAAACGGGCTTAAAAATACACTGATCACGAGGCCAGGTAAGTGCAGAGATAAGGGGAGGTTGTCCAACGCTTTCGCGAAGTTCCTTAATTAAATAACCCTTTCTCTTTCGGCGGTTGCGCCTTTAACACTTTCCTAGACACCCCGTAAACAATATACCGTTAAGCGAGGTTCTAAACACGGTTTATCTTCTCCTAATGAGCGCGAAGTCCTTAGGGCTGAAGTCTAGTATTTTTTAATTTACAATGGACAATGCATATGCTTTTGTGATTTTTGGGGTCCTGGGAAGGGTGATGAAATCCCCACCCAATCTGGATTGGTTTCAAGCCCCTTAAGTCCGTATTAAAGAAATGCAAAGCAGTAACAAATCAACTGCAAACAATTTTTTTATTTGCGGCGCAAAGAATCCTGCACAAGAACAGTTTATTGGAAGGGGGAGAAGAGTTTGCGCAAAGAAGGCTGCAGAAAACACAATTCAGTGGAGTTCAGAGGAGTGGGGAGAAGAGGAGAAACACTTACAGAGAGTTTGGGACAAAGAACACCCCAAGTGGCCGCGGTTCCGCGGCAAAAAAGCCCTAATGCCGCGATTCCGCGGCGGAAAAGAGGAGTTGATGCTTCATTTTTCTGGTGTGGGCTCTGTTGGGTGTCTTCTGCTTTTCTGGATGTGTGGAATTCTGATTTGCTCACTGTATCTGCTCCAAATTTTTACAGTAGACCGGATGCTTCGTTTTGTCCGTCGCAGTGTAGCCGCGAAATGTGGGTCTATCTTGCCACGTCTTTGGCACTGTACTTGAACTCCGTATTATCCGACGTCTTTGGCGTCGATCTTGAACTTCGTATTTTCCTGCACACTTGCACAAAAGCTAATCAAAAAACAACAAGATGGTTTTTTACAATGTATATTTTTTTTTTTGGTTATATTCACAAGTTAACCCGAAATTACACAAGGAAATAAACTACCGTCTCCCCGGCAACGGCGCCATTTGATTGATAGAGTTTCTGCGTGTTCAAGTTTAAATACCGCAATCAAGACGGTTTCGCTTGTAGCTAGCCGGTTGAGTACGGGTCGTCCGCAGGGAGATGGGGGACTTTTTCAATGTGTTTTAACGAGTTAAGTCCGAGAGTTCAGATTTGTTTGTGATTATCTAAGTGTTAAGTTGATGATTTAAAGAGAGCTTGTTAGGGTTAGGATTAGGTTAGTTTGAGTTAGGAGTCTCCACATCTTTCGTTGCCCCTCTTAATATCGGTGTTACGGTAATCGGCAACAACGGGGATTAGCACGACTAGGAAGGAACTTGCGAGTATAAGCTAGGCTTTCGAATGCATAAGTCCTTCCTTTTGGTGCTTGTCCGTCCGTTCTTGGCTCTTAGCCATAACCTCCGGTTAATTCAACCACAACCGGTCTCACTACGGAATCACCGCTATCATGTAGGATAGGGTGCCGTAAGGAGCGGATTGTGGTTCAATTAACGGGAGTCGATTTAAGCTGTTGGGCAAGGAAAGAGTGAGAGAGATTTCCTTCTCTCAAACTTCCCTTATCCTACCCTAACAAGTATGAACTACTCACACATCATGATACGGAAAAATAAAATAAAACAAAAGAGGAAGATAGAAAGAAGGAGATTAGAAGAATACGACTAGCTATTTGCGACCTCACCTTGGCGAGGATCGAGCGTAAGCATCATTGTCGTATTAAGGATAAAGAAAAAGAGAGAAGAAAGAAACAACAAGAAAATAACAACAACTACTTAACGAATTAAAATTACAACAATTATAAAAAAGGCAAGATAAGCATGATAATAAACGGTTCTTCTTTATTCATCACTCTTCACTCACAAGCTCACTACAAGTTTCAATGGAGAAAAGGTGAGAAGAGGAAGAAGAAACACAACTAAACCTAGCAAAATGAAAATACAAGAATGGATCCTTTCTTTCACAAAGTTCTGGGCTATTTATAGGCCAAAAAAATGAAAACCTAGGGCAACCACCAGAACCCAAACAAAAAGACCAAAATACCCTCAAAAATTCTGCAGATGCGGCGCCTAGACGGCCGCGGATCCACGGCCTAGACCCCCCTTTAGTCGCGGATCCGCGGCCTTCTGGTTGAGTTGGGCCCTCCAAAATTCTGTGGTTCCCTGGTTCTCTGTCCCCTTTATTCTGGTATATGTATTTTCTGGAAATTTCTTCACGAATTTTCCAGAATTTCTGTTGAGGGAAAGGTGGACTTTTTGTCAAGATTTGGCATGATTGCCTCGAGCTCCGCGTATATTTTCTTGGATCTTGTGCTGCCATTGAGCCTTGTGCCTGAAAACGACATTGATTTGACATTTTGTCTTCCTAAACTGGTATCTGGCAATATACGGATGAAGAGCGGAGACCGTGTTTTATCTGTGGTTGGCAGGAACCCGGATTTTGTCGTGTTTTCCATGAATTTCACCTTTTTAGAACCGAGAACCTGTATCCTGCAATTGACTAGCAAACACGGCTCAAGAGTATCTACCGATAAGCAATGTGATAAAAATTGGGCGGTATGAAAATGCAAAAATCTGATATGAACACTCATCCTCGTCGTCTCGAAGTCTACATGGGGTACTACTGTAGGGTTACTAGGCACTCTCACAAGGGTCTATAAGGCATCAACCATGCCCAATTTAAAATTTAGACGTGCCGAACAACCCTAACCAAGATCTTTAAACTAGAGATTAGGCGAAAGAAAGCTTGTAAACATCTATACATCTAAGAATTTGGGATTACAACCTTTGTAGTCCGGTCCTTCACTTCTAAAGCTCTATGTTGAGGTCCCTTCGCTACGATCATCGAGTACCCGGACTCTAGAGAGGCTCCACGAAGAGAAAGATGCAAGCTTGCATCCGATCTTCGATAACTAAGTTGATCTACCTTGAAGTTTCTTTAACACAAGCTTTCACTCACTAAATGAAGTGAACACCCTAATCTAAATGGTTAGGATAGATTGAGATGATGAAGTAGAATTTTAGCTCTTATTTGTTTTCTTAATCTCACTCATAATCATCACAAGAGCAAAAGCTAGAAAGCTTTTCTCCAAGGAAGAAGAAGAAGAATATCAAATGAATAATTCCTTTTGTGATGAATAATGAAATGTTAATATGATTACAAATGTAACCATGGTCAAGGATGACAAGGCTAACCCATGTAGAGATTTAACCTAGGGTGAAGGGTTTGGGTTGGGTTAGAAATATCTAGCAAAATATCAAGCATAATATCTTTTGCTAGAAACAAAGTAAAACCTTTTAGAAGCATCAAGAAAGAACTAACCCAAATCAAACCCTAACCTTGTTTAATCTCCACTAAACATTTTGCATTAGTAATCATATCATGTTACAATATTATATATCACATATACAATATTTATTGTAACAAAATAAAATAATACAATTAACATATATCGCATATATATCAATGTATTACCCGAGCGAGAAAAAGAATCTTTTAGTGAGCTTATATCAGTTAATGTAATTTAATTTATCAAATATATAATTATACATTAAATTATCGAATCAACACTTGATCCGATAATCCGGCTATTTCACAAATACCCGACTAATATAATCTGTATCAGTTCATCGAATCAACACTTGATCCGATGACCCGGCTATATCACATATACCCGGCCGATATCTCATATCGCGAGAATCTAATACGGTATCACATACACGTATTGTTCTCGGTCCCGCACATATCATATATGTGCTCCTACTCCGTTTTGCCAGAGTCAAGAAATCTCTGTGTAGGACTCTAAAGAATCGTCAATACGCCGGCAGTAGGTGATCATATCAAACACCCACAAGCTGCAAGCGGTCAGCTAAACGTAACAGCCACCCAGGTATTGAGCGATCAGAAGATCAACAAGCAAGCCTGTACATTCTCCTGTGAATCCAATCAGTAACACTCCCGTACAGTCTGGTCTCTTCGTCTGATATGTCGCATATCTCGCCCAGGGGTGGTAAACGTGTAACGTTTCAAAAAAATAAAATATTATTTTTGGGAATTTTTATAATTTAATATTATTTTATTGAATATTTTAATATTTCGGTATTATTAAATACAAATAAATGGGAAAAATTTTGGAAAAATTATGGAAAATTCTAAAATAGGGTATTTTATGGAATTATGCCATTTTTAAGTTTTTATGATTAGTTATATGCTAATTTAGTGCTAACCGCGATTAAAAATCGCTCATCGGTTTTTTAGCATTTTTGGTGCAAAACATGGACATAACATTTTTCTTACACTTGTGCATTTTTCCACCATGTTTCTTTTGGGGTTACTATTCTAGTGAGAAGGGTTTAGAGGGGAAAGAAAAGAAAAGAAAAGATAAAGGTATCATGATTAGGAGAGAGGTAGGTATGGGGTTTACTTTTTGACTTGTAGAACCATTCCCCATCATTTTTCCCTTCTCATTCTCTCTCCTCTCCCTCCCCTTGCTGGTGCTGCTGCCATCCCCCTCTCTCCTTTTTAAAAAAAACCCTAGATTCACCATTAAAACAAACCCAAAACCCTAATCCCACTTCACAAAACTTGTTCCCGAGCTCGCTAGCTACACATCTGACCAAGCAAGATAGGATTTTGAGGACTTAGAGCAACTCAAGAAAATTCTTGAGTTGCCAAAGGAGGTAATTTTTGCACCCTAGAGTAGTATTTCAAATTCTTATTTCATCCATGCTAGTTTCATATCGATATTGTGTCGTTTTGTGAACTTTGGAGAATTCAAGTTAGGGTTTAGGGTAAATCTGAAATCAAAGGTGAAATTGAGGCTTGTGGTGACCTTAGAACCCCTGGGGTGATGTTGTTTTAGACCCAAAGCTGGAACTAGAACCAGAATACGGATTTATAGAATCGATATCGGGAAAAACTTGAAATCTGTCACTGTTTTTATTGATCAGCTTTAACCCGAGACACCTGAAAATAAAATTGACTTGACAGAGAGATGTGCAGGCACCCTAGAACCAACACCAAAACCCTAGCCCCCAACTCTAATTCCCGGCCGCAGATTTAACCCTTCTGGCCGCAATTTGCGGCCAGAGCAGAAGGGTTTTGCCTCGTTTTTGGTGCAGGGCCCTATCTCCAGTAAACTTGACCCCTGGCATGTATAGATTTGTCTAATTTGACCTAGGGTGAAATCTGGAGCTTATTTCCTTAGTTTCTGTTTTGGATTCGTGTTTCCGTATTCCGTATTTCTAATTCTGAATTTGCTTATGGTGTTTTACCTCGACTACTTGGCGTTTAGACGACGATATCGAGGGTTGTTGATGGTTTTGGAGGCGTACCCATAGGTTCTAACCTATAGGCCCCTTAGCATATCGTTTTGGCTTTCGTGTATCGTTTTAGCTTCGATTTGATTTTGATACGCATTTGCGATACGTTAACGTGTAGGTACCCCATGAAGACTTCGGGATGACAAGCAAACGCGTGACGACGTCGACAGATAAAGACGCAAGGTGAGTAGATTATATCTACAGGGGAAGTCGGGTGGATGGCGTATAGCACCCCCGCAGTCCGTAGTTGATATATATATACATTATATTTTATAGTTATAGTGTGTCGTGGATATTGTGTTAGGTGTATTATGGATAATTTAGGGTTAGAAGCAACTAGTGTAGCTCATAGTCGCGAACCCTAGAATAGATCTGCACCTACACGTACACCCTTGCATATTCATTATACTTGCACTGTGTTGATGGATAGTGGATGACTTTGGAGATGCGTCGATGATATTGGGTTTTGTGCCGCGAGATCGGTGACATAATGTGATTCGTATTGGGGATACGACATGTAATCTCAAGCGGGCCTTTGGACGTGTACTTACACACACAACATATAGATGGTATCAGTTATACTAGACTTAGATCAGTACCCCAGATTATGTGATGTGATGATAATGATACCTGATATTTGATGAGAGGAATGTGATATTGACCCGTACCCAGCTATTGGGATGCCGTACGACGATTTACCGTACGAGCTATATATTGATGATTGATCCGCACTCATGACTTGAGGATGTCATATGATATACTGTATCGTGCGCGATACTACTGAGGCGGGATCACCTACTACTATACGTACATATCGACTCAGATTTAGGTGGTTTCCATACCCTTCCCGATTGACTTGATACTTAGATCTTTAGTTTGCATAGTAGATGTTAGACTAGACTCGAGTCATACCTATTTCAAAACTACGAATCAGGAATATCTTAAGACAAGTAAAAGGATTCTACGGGTATTTTCAAAGACGTATCTTTCTTAAAAACACCGTAGCCCTTATTTTACTAAAAATCCTGATTCGTCTTATTTCAAATGGCATAACTGCATGACATATACATATGGATGTAGATTCCTTACTATTGCGTTGATTTATTCGATTCCGCATTTTCAGT
Source organism: Agapanthus africanus (assembly GCA_030015575.1). Lineage (NCBI taxonomy): Eukaryota > Viridiplantae > Streptophyta > Magnoliopsida > Asparagales > Amaryllidaceae > Agapanthus > Agapanthus africanus. Next base: position 439,051,600 of record CM057339.1, read on the forward strand.
ACTATTCGCATTGCATTTCATGGGTTATTGCTATATTACCATCATGCTGTTAGGACACCAGCACCATTATCGATGATGCGTATGTTCCACGTACACTTGCTTGCCGGCTCACAAACTTCATCATCGATAATTACCATGTCACTACACTATAGCACTGTTGCATTCAGGATACGATCCTTGCATGGCATACTTGTACACATACTCATTGTACACTTATATTTGTGCACATACTTACTGTATACTCGTACTTGTACACATACATGTTTCCACATACATAGATGATATTTGTAGATTTGGGAACCGCAAGATACTCTTTAAAAATGATTCATTTTAAAAGAGCGGCTTTCCCCAATATGTGCATATCACTATTCCTTGTTGCATGATATATTGATATGCTTACATTCTTTTATATGTCGCATACATCATGCTTTTTGATTGTACACATTGAGATATGTTGTTTCTATGATATTTCTGGATTTGGGAACCGTGGCTATTTCAACTAGGAATATGTATTGTCTTTAAAACCCGATTTCCCTTGATATGATATTTCAGTGCATCCACCATGTGTTTTCTCGGTTCTGAGAGTGGCAAATGAAACCCGATTCGAGGAGCGGTAGGCACCATCTGCGGGTACATGGTAGACCCGGTAAGGTACCCCGGGGCAAGAAGACTCGTATATGTTGGACGGTGAGCCTGGAAGGGGAGCACTACCTACCGGTGATAGTATTTGGACTCGGCGGTTATCATGGGGATACCGACCGGAGTATGTACGTATGGATACGTCGAAATTCGAGGGTCGAAGCTGGGCACTCGGGTTTTCGAGATAGAGTATGATACGTACCTATCAGGGCCAGTCTTGGTGACAGCGCCTGATAGACAAGGATTTATGTGCCGATGCTAGGCACAGGTTTCATGATGTTTTCGAGTGTCGATGCTAGGCACTCAGGTTCCATGATTTGATTATTTCCTCATATTTCCATGCATATGCTTTACGATATTTAGATGCATGATGCTTATTGTCATTGGGTGACAGGTGGACGGGATCCACATATATACAGACATTGATTACATACAGACTTTGACTACATTGATCACACTTCATTTGTATATATAACAGTGTATGAGGGCGCTGTTATATATACCCTTACACCAATATTAGTGGAATGGGACGCTAATATATGTGTATTGATTTTCATTTTAAATACATCATCATGTTTATTTCATGCAGACATACCTTATATTTATGACATGTTATTACCTGAGGCACTGGCACGAGTACTTAGCACTACACACATGTCTAGATGTTGCATTGCCAGCTTATCATGCTTCAGACTTACTCTTGAGGTTTATATTATATACTGATCGTATTGACCTAGGATTATGTCATGCATTCGGTTTCTGCTTGTAGATGTTTTCTATTCACGGGTTGGCAACTCACCCCCGTTGTGCCCAGCTTCTTGCAGGTTTTGCCATACAGGTTCTATAGCGGCATTTCTGGCACACTGCTTCCTTTGCGGGTGAATTGCTTTTGGTAGGTGGGTTCTTTGCATCAGAGCCACCCTTGTATATGTATTATTCATTGTATCTAGAATTCCATCAACCAAAACTTGTTTATTGTTTCAGACTTAGACATTGGTGATGTATTATTTCGACTTTAGAGTCGCGTGTAGCAGTATTACGGTTTTCATGTTATTATGAGTTTTCTTTTGAGTTTTGATCCTCGCCATTCGGCGTTGTATATTTTATTGCTTGCGTGGTTGTGACCGTCGATTGACGAAGAGCTAGCTCCCGCTTGGGGATTCCTTTTATCATCGCACATATATATTATTCTTGTTGTACCCCGTTAGGGGCCAGTTTGTACAAAGGAAACTCTGCCGAAATTTTCATAAAAGACTATACATTTTTAAAAATGCACATTCGGCTTAGTTATTTAAAAACCTTGACTTCAAAACATGTTTTCTTCATTTTTTAAAACTAGTTTTCTTTATTTATTCCTTAAAATGGTTTTAGATTTCTGGGCTTTTGGCTTACTTGGGTTAGATGGGGTCCTATAGACTTCATATGATTCAAGTGCCAGTCACGTGCTCTTTCGGGTCGTGACAAAACGTCAGACCCCAGTAGCTTGATAAGTCGTGTCGATATGAGGTCCATAACAGTTCAAGAAACTACTGATAACACTTAACAGTAAATCTCAGCAACCCTAGCCAGGGATTTCCAGTTATATCCAATCGAACACAGGGCAACATCAACTCCCTATACCGGGAGAGACGAATCCCCTCATATCGCTCATTGCCTCCATGTGATTCGAGACTGTACCCAAAAGCCACCTTTTTGCATGCCCTCTTGGACGTGGTATGATGGAAATCAAAGCACGGTGGGAATCACACATGACTCTATGACGATCTCGGGTCTACAGACTAACCTGTACCAGTGTCACCAGAGAACTGCCATCTGACGTGAGGTATAATACCATCTGGGAGTTCTCGGCGAGTCCGTCCAGTGTACCCAGTCTCCACGGAGCACCCGTATACCTTCTCTGATGTCATACACTAATGGATATGAGATCATCCATTGCCCATCATATGGGTCAAGAAGCGCATACGCTAGTCTACTCTGGAGTATCGATGCCCTGTCTTGGTACTCCCATGACTAGGAACATTTGAAGGATGTACTTAGCGACTACACTATCCCCACCAGTATGATCCGCATCATAGTCCTAGTAGTCAAGTACTCATTCTAAGGGCTTTATCAACATGTAACATAGAGACAATCAGAGTACATGTTAAGATAAAGAGCAACCAGATAGTGTACTATCATGTCGAGCAAGAAAGTCCTCCCTATATATGTCCAAGAATCCAATACAATATATATCGTATGTACAGTAATGGCCTCTAGGGTATACATATAACTAACAATCTCCCACTTGCACTAGGGCCATCTGTTGTGGTATCTCATACCCAACAATTAGCTGTGGTTGAAGTATCTCATACTCAACCATCCCATAAAAGTCTCTACTGGGAAAAAGGCCTTTGTGAGTGGATCCGCGCTGTTGTCCTCTCCTAACCTTGATCTACCTGGAGATCAACCATCTCCATGATCAGGTGATACAGCCTAAGAATTATATCTGGATTTCTGATGGGACGGGGGTTCCTTGGCATAAGCCACAACTCCATTGTCACACAATGGTAGGAACGAAGTTCATCTCATGAACTTATATATATCCAGACTGCCTCTTTGGTAGCATCATTGGTAACGACGTATCTTGCCTTTAATCATCTAGTAAGTCACGGTATTTAGCTTGGAACTCTTCCAACATACTATCCCTCCACTTAGGATAAAGACAATGCCTGCGACTGACATTCAGTCGTCCTTATCACCTTGGAACCTTTCCAGTGATTCTCCCCAGGATCGATTGATACCATCTAACTACAACTAGTGAGAATCCTAACATCCAATTAGATCTATCCCATAGATCCATAACCCAGGATTTAGGAGGTATCACCTTCATCCTATATGGAGAATCTTTATGATAAGAGGAGATTGACCGAGCGTAGCATAGGAAACTCCTTCCCTATCAAGAGTATGTCATCCACGTACTCTACGAGGATCACCACCATACTCTCTACTACCTTTTTGTATAAACAAGGTTCATCTACCATTTTGATGAAGTCCAACTCTTTGACTACCACATCAAAACTGACATTCCAACTCCGCGATGCCTGGTTGATCACATAAAACATCTTGCTCACGTTTCTGCTGCTCCAACTGTCTATGAAGCCCTCTGGCTGTGTACTCATAGATGCTCTCTTCCAAATCATCATTTAGAAAAGCAGTCATGACACCCAACCGCCAGATATCGTAGTCATGGTATGTAGCCGTGGCAAGTAGGACCTAGATGGACTTAAGCATAGCTTTGAAAGTCTCAGCTTTTCCATGTACACCAAGTAATCTTCTCAAGATATACTTGCTCCTGATGGGGATTTAACCCTTCAGATAAAGCAACCAAAGTCCATACTTTTCTGGTGTATAAGGATTCCATCTCAGATCGCTAAGCATCCAGCCATTCTTACAGAGTCCCACTCTTGATGGCCAGCTCGAAACAAGTTGGGTCATCATCTCATGATGCAATCCTCGCTCCCACTGTCATAGAGAAACCGAAGTATCTCTCAGGTGGGTGAGGAACCCTACTAGATCGGCGGAGAAGCTGAGGTTCGTTGGAAACTACTGAATCATTTGGTTCTACCAAATCATCAGCTGCAGTTTTGTATAGCTGGAACTCTTTCCAGTTCTACCTCATGACCACTAATTTCTTCACAAGAAATTCCCTTTCACAAAGGTGGCATACTGAGAAACAAAACATATTTTGTTCCTCTGTTAGGTAGAAGATATTCCCTTGCGTATGCTTGGAATATCCAACAAACTTCTACGGAACTGACTTTGCCTCGAGCTTGTCCGGATTTTGCTTTTTAGACATAGGCCGGACAACCCCAAATCTTAAAAACCTTAAGATGTTGGCTCTTCCCTTTCCATATCACATATGAAGTGGTAGGCAACTGATTTGATTTGAACCCTATTCAATAGGTATGCAGCTTCTCAAGTGCATAACTCCCAAAAGGAAATAGGAAACTCAGTAGTACTCATCATAGAGCGCACCATATCAAATAGGGTGTGATTGCTCCGCCCCGATACACCGACGTGCTGTGGTGTATACGGAGGAGTAATGCTGAGAGAGAACCTCATTCTCCTTTAGAATAGTCCAGGAATCCCGTGCTCAAGTATTCTCCTCCTTGATCTCATCAAAGGACATAATACTTATACCCGTTTTTGGTTCTCTACTTCTAACTTATATTCTGTGAATATCTCAAAAGGTTCGGACTTGTGTTTCAACAGGAACATATGTCTGAATCTTGAGAGATCATCAGAGAATGTAATGAAGTACAAAAAACCGGTCCTGGCATGTGTAGACAGGGAACTTCATACATCAGCATGTATCAATCCCAAGAGTTCACTAACTCTTTCTCTGTTTCCAATAAACTGAGCTGTGGTCATTTTATCTTTGTGACATGACCGGCAAGTTTCACAAGATGTAAATTCAAACTAATTTAAATATGCATCTTTATGTAACTTCAGCTAGTCGGGTCGTATTGATATGACCTAGTCTACAATACCTCAAGAAGGATTCGTTCATTTCTGAACTCTTCCTCTTGTGTGTGTTCTGTATGTTAAGAACTGTGGTTTGATTTAGAACGTCTATGCTTTTAGATAACGTGCCTGAACTGATCAACTCTTGATATAGGAAATGTTCAAAACATTATCCAAACAATACAAAATTATATCCTTCTTTAATAAATAAAGAGACTGATATGATGTTGTATATCAGGTTCGGTATCTAATAACATTCGTTCAGAATCAATGTATTCTGGTAATACAGGGTGATAATTACCAACAGACTTGGCTGCAACACTTTCACCGTTTCTATCTCATGAAACTTATCACCCGTTCTCAGTTCTCTACCTATCTGTAGCATATGTAACAAATTATATTTGTGGGATCCTGATCCGGTATCTCATACCCAGGACGTAAAGGATAATGAGAAACAGTTCTCGGTAATGAACACACCCGAAGAAGATGCATCAACATGCACTTTCTTCGTTTGGGCAGCATGGGAATTCTGGTAATCCCCTATTTCCTGCTCTGTCTTATAACAATTATAAGTTGGAGCGGGACCAACGTTCCTTAGCGCAGTATAACAAGCGGGTTCGGTCAATACATCCTTATTATTATCTTGATTAAGGCGTGACATAGTCGCAACCAGGAGAGAGAGAGAAGAAAACACTCAGCGTGCGCTTTTACAAGATTAGATTGGTTATCAATTTATCTAATCAGAATGCCTCCCACTGTTTTAGTCAAATCTTCCTTCAAACCCTAAAAGAAAAGACTAGCCGGGATTAATTACACTCTACAAGTTCGCCAATCTTTCAACTAGGCCAGTGCCAGTACTTTGAGGGAGGTTCCCCATGCTTTCGCACGGACCTAATTAAAATAAACCTCGTTTTCCCAGGGGCGTAACCCCGTTAACACCTTTCTAGACACCTACTTGATCGGCTAATTGTAATGTGTAAACTCTCCCAGGAGTAACTCTTACTCGCAGCGGGTATCAGGATCCAACTATCTCATAGAAGGTATGCAATCTCATTGCAAATTTCAACTCTTGAAATTCCCAATAATATTTTACCCCTAGCATCCTATGATCTTGACGAAAGCCAACAAACCATAGGCTACTAGTCAAGTTCAACCTGTCATTTTCCGATTGAATTAAACCCACCCGCACGACCCTTGACGAAAGCCAACAAAGCCGCACGACTAGCCTAACTCAATCGCATCATATGCTTATACAGATAAGCATAAATCGCTACCGCACACTACGCCTTGACGAAACCCAACAAACGTAGTACGAATACTAAATACTACTTATCTGAAATGACGGAGGGCTACGATAGGTTTTTAAGAAAACCCTTTGCGTAATGAACTTGATATCGTTGTAGAATCGAGTGATTTTAATTGGACTGTTTTTTAGGCTTTTCTAGTTTCGCTAAAGAGGTCACTCCCGGTGAAGGGATCGTCGGCTCTTACCTTATCGAATAAGGTGCAGGATATTTCACAAATATCACTATGCAAAGCAAAAACTATAAAAACAATCAAAAGACAAACCGAGTTTGTAGCATCTGCTAGTTTCGCTAAAGAGGTCACTCCCGGTGAAGGGATCTCGGCTCTTTCCTTATCGAATAAGGTGCTGGATGTTCTACAAGGAACGCCGCTGTGCAAAGCAAGAACTAGAGCTACCAGTTTTTAAACAAGTTTCTACAACATCTTTAGGTTTCTTTTAATTTCATTATCTCATTAATGAAGTCCCATTTTATTATGTTTCACAAGCATCACATTTGAAACGAAATCTACAATATAACATATATCTCATATATATAATATAAACATTCGTCTCAGGCAGTAATATGATCTCATCACAGAACATTGCAGCAGAAGAACATATATGAAATATTGGATATACTAGGAGGTCCGTGTTTTTAATACGAGCATGTATAAAATACGGATTCCACGTTCGCGATGAATAGCCAAACCCATATCCCTAGACCCCTACGAGAGCGGCAAGTAACACTTCCAATTCTAGGGTTAGGAGACCCGGTCTCGACTGCTCGAGATGGTCTCCCACTGGACCCTAGAACCTGGTTACTAGTTCTCCCCGCCTTGGGTCTACCTAATGCGGAAAAGTAAATAATATACAATGGTGACATCATCCTCAGCCCGGAAGTGCCCCAATAAAAGAATATTACATACAAATGAATTTTACATGAATGAAAAAGAAAAACTCTCATCTCACATAAAACCCCCGGCTATTCAGAACGCGACGATCCAATATAACATATCACAGCAACACATAATATCTCATATCATCAACGTAAGAAAGTATGCGTATCCCGATTGTCGTTGATGTAAAGCAACGAAGCCGGCGATACACCACATACTACCCTTACGGTCACAGAAAAGAAAGTGTAAAACTACAACAGTTGGAATCTGCAACCTGCTTAGACATCTCATGCCTAACCAAATGAATTCCTTAGACATCACATGCCTAACAATTATAAACCCCACATTTTAGTCTCTATATCGAAAACACTTTTCAATATCTGGTCGGGAAATTCAACAAGATTCCCGATATCCTTATCGAATGCTCGTCGCAAACTTTAGTAGATGGCCGCACCCCCGATGCCCTCGACGAAGTGCACTAAGGAGGAACACCGCTGCCGCGAGCACCCGAACGGATGCTTCTAGCGACGGGGTTCTCCTACAATCACTTGGTCGGGGCTATGGGGCGTGGCTGTCTATTAAGTTTACCCGGCGAGTATCCGCGTACGCTACGTGATTGCAACGGACTTTTGATCGCATCAAAATCCCGCGGCAACCGATCATCTGAGACTAAACTGCTAGATTTATAACATTCATGTTAGTTATCTCATAACAACTTGTGGATTTCAAATATTGTATCACATTCCAGATAAATAGACAATGTTAAACTTTCCGATCGAATTATCAAACACCCAAGATTTCCCAAATAATTCTCAACACTTGAAATTAGTTTAAAAGCATCCATCACATGCCACAGTACCAATGGTCCAACCGTAGAAGGGTCAAGCCAACGCCTCACATGTGGCAACGCCGTACTGCCCCAAACCCTAAGGTTCAGAGGCGGTTCAGACGGTCACATAATCGAGTTAAGGTTTGTGTTCTTCTAGAGGGACCACCGCGTTACTTGCACGACTTAGAACGTTCTTAAACTACGTAAAAATCCAACACTTGGAAATTTTTCCGGCAGGGGAAAAAGTGAGTTATTGATATCCGTTCGAACTTTTTAACACGTTCTAAAATTATCCGGAAAAACTTAAACGAAGTTAAATCATCCGATCGAATCAACGAGTCCCCAATACAGCCCAGAAAACTCAACACTTGAGTATAATTAAAAATTCCCAGAAACAAGCATAAGTTCATACGGATATTACTGTTCAAAACCCAAACCCTAAGTCTACTGTATGGCCGCGGAACCGCCGCTCAATGCATAGTACGGTGGTGGTTCCGCAGCGCTTTAATCGTATTAGAGGCTCGTTTTGCACAGTAATTCCTAAATTACCCTGCTTAATTTTCTGAGTATTTTTAATGCAGAAAAAATCAACATTTGAAAAAAATTCCAGAACCTAGGGTTTTACTGGTATTCAGAGTTCGATCGGACTTTAAACTTCGCCTAGACGTCGCCTAAAGCTCTAGCTTGGTTCTGATAGCACTGTAGGTGTAACACCCGAGCCCAATAATACTATTTATATTACTAGTTGAGGGTTATATATTGCTCATTTCCAATTATCCTGATTTTCTGGCGTTTATTGCTAAATTTTAACCGGTTAAGTCATTTTGGCACATAACAAATTTTAACTCCTAAAATGAAATTAAAAGTGTCCTTGTTGGCCTACTCGTCGCCACTAGTCGCGTGGTAGCATCCGCGTGTCGAGATTCCGTCCCGTTCGGCTAAACGGGCAAACTTGGACGACTACGCGCGCGTGCAAGTGTCCGACTTGGGGGCATGCATTTTTTTATCATTAAACACCTCTTTTCAAAATTTAGAACCCGCTTAAAATCCTATAATTTGAATTTGGAACATTTGGGCGCAACCCGGGCTCGATTTGGAAATGTTTCATTTCGCGCCAAAAAGGCCCATTTTAATTTAATATCATAAAACTATATTTATACGAATATATATTCGTTCACAATTAAATCTTTCACAAATCCTTACCAAATCAAATCTCGCCTCAGCCAAAGCCAATCAACGCGAGGGACTGTACCCTCGTGGGCCCCATCCCATCTCTCTCTCTCTCTCCGTTTCACTCTATCTCTCTCTTCCCTCATTCTCTCTCTCCCTCTAACAACTCTCTCTCTCTCTTCCTATGTATATAATATCATCCATGCAACCGCCCCCCTGTTCACTTTCCTCCCATCACGAGAACCCCTCCAAGCCCAAACCCTAACCCTAGCCACCTCGTAACCGCGCCGCCGACCTCCCCGCGACCTCGCCGTCGCCGCCCTCGCCACCGCGAGCCCAGCCGCACCTCCTACCTCCCTCCTTCGCCTCTTCCCGCTCCTGCACCCAACCCCGACAAAGCCACCAACCATCGCAGACCTCGCCGTCGACGCCGCCTCCCGTCGCCGACGACTCCCGCGACTCCCTCTCCTCCTCCTCGTCGCAACCTCGTCATCGCCTTCCCTCTCCCCTCGCCGGACCACCAGCAAACCCGAGCCCGACCCTGCACCACCCCCGGGTTCGCCGGAGAACGCGCCGTCGACCCTCGTCGACGTCACCCGCGCCACCTCCGTCTCCCCCTCGACCACCAGAGCAGGCCAGCACCCTTCTACTCGCTGCAGCACCCTCTTTCCAGCGAACTCAGGATTTCCAGCCATCGTTGTTCGCCGTCGCTGCCTCGCCGGCGTCCCATCACCGTCGAGCCCGTCGTGGCTGCCCCTGGTGTCTCCCTGTAAGCATCCCTTACTTTCCTTTAGTGCTAGGTTTTCCCCCGCGGACCTTTGTTACGTGTATCATTGTTGCTAACTTCGTTGCCGATGTTTTTGCCGGAATCCGACCGTGCCGTCTTTTGAACCCGACGCTCCAGCGAGGTACCCTGGTCCGTGTGATCCCGTTGTTCTCTGTTGGGACTCGATCCGTGGCCCGTGCAACCATATCGTGTTTTCTGCCGACTTTGCATCCGTGCTTTCCGGTTTGCGAAACCGTCGAGGAAAGTATCTGAATACTTGCTTTAACATGCTAGCATACGAGATCTAGTCTTGCCATGCAGTTGAATATCATACTATATAATACTACAACTTAATGATGGTAATTGATATTATATTATGAGTTAGAATTGACAGTTGCAGTTATCTTTAACATGGGATCGTTATAATAGTTTCTCGTAATTAATCGACCCACTATCAATCCATATTTCAACTAAATAAAACAATTGGATCATATCTGCTTTAATTGTTAAATCATTCACGAGACAATTATTATACTTGGTGTAAATTCATGTAGCTTCATTACTTTATGATTGTGGATATTGCTTCACCTTGTGGCTATTGCACCCCAAAGGTGCCTGAACCTGTTAATAAGAGAATACAAAACATCATTGTGTTTACATGGAATAATATGGTTATTTACTGTTTCCTGCTGCTGTTCATTATTTGATTGTATACCTGTTGTGAGCACATACTCGATTGCACTACATATTGGCCTGACCCTGCTACACATGACATATACATACATACCGACTCATCCCGTTGTACCATGACATGACTTGTTTCATGATCTCATGCCTAATGCCGACAAACCCGACCATCCCTGCTGTCTATCCAGACGGACCTACTTTTACCGGATTTTCTGTTGGCATTAGTCCTTGACTACTGAATACCTGACCTGACATATATAGCTTGGGGGTATGGGGAAATCAAAGGTGAAACCGACTTGTAACTCAACAGTTCGATACATGTTCTGATCAGTCTTACGGGCTTGGCCAGCCCCGGAGTGTTGATGCTGACATCACTCGCCCATCCTACTACCTTTTACTGCTTAGCGGCACGTCTCGGATTCAGCCCCGAGGGCTTTGACCGTGGTCCCGGGCACGCACGGGATACTATTGAGTTACATCGACGATTCATCAATTGATTTCAAAGACTATAGAGTAGAAACCTGATAGGACAGTTCAGTCACCATTGCACTTTACCCTGCTCTGTTATTGTACTGCTTTATTCATGTTCATACCTGCACTGCTTATTATCATGTTTACCTTATATACTTGATGTCATGACACGCTGACGTCTGGGTTTTGCATGGCCCAGATTCCGTACCACTGTCGATGACCGAGCAGGAGTACATCAGCCAGCAGGCTGAACTGTGAGTTCCTTAGGGTTTGGTTTATTTATTTCATTTCATTCCCAGATGTGAGCCCGCATTGTGGGACGTACTGTTTATTCATTGTATTGGATCATTAGCTTCCGCACTTATTGTTTATTGATTCCTGTCATTATGGATTTGGACATGTGTTAGATTAGTACTTTATCTTGTTCTTGATATCCTTACAACCGTAATGTGACTGTGGATGGATACTTCCTACCCACAGGTAGCATGGTTGGCTATGTTACGTGCCCAATCCTGCGTACTCTGGGAAGCGGGGCGTGACATAGATCTTTTGGTATCAGAGCCAGGTTAATTGGGTTGATTCTTTTTAGTTGGGTATTGCACCCGATACACGAATCATAATACCCGTGATTAGGAAACATGTGCTGCCACCTTGACCGTATTACCATCCTTGAATCATTCTTCCGGATCATGTCGACATGCAAACTTACTTTGCATTGTCAACTCGAAAACCTAATTTCTTGTTATCCCTAGGACTTAGGCGACTTGGGTGGAGTTAAGTAATTGCGGCTATGATACCGCGGCATAGCTACAATGCAGCACTCTATTTAAGTATCTTGGAGTTCTAGCCTTGATCCACATTCAGAATCTATCATCATGCTAATGTTGGGTGTTTTGAGTTCAGGACTATGACAGGTAAGAAGTTGAAGACTTACCAGAGGCGTATGAACGAAGCCGCCATGCTTGGAGTGATAAGAGGAATGCTGGAAATCAAAGAGACAGACTGAGCTGATCCAGCAATAGCAGATTCGTTTCAGGAAGGTTTGCAGATCGTTCAGCAGTCTGTAAACAACGATGGAACTAGACCAGTCGAACGAGTAGGGACTGTAGCAGATTTCAGACTTTTGGGTCCGTCTACTTTCACTGGTCTGGAGGAGCCGTTGCCAGCCAAGCAGTGGCTAGTGACACGGAGAATTTGCTGATTGCGGCACAGATTCCAGAGGACAAAGGAGTTGATGTAGTGCGCATTCAACTAGTGGATTACGCCCGAGAGTGGTGGCTTGTGGAAGAGAACCGCTTGCCCCAGGCCAAGCAGTGGGCGGATTTCTCTAAGAGTTTACTGGAGAAGTCCTTCCGCGGACTGCGCGGAGGAAATGGAAGAGAAGTTCATCGGACTAAGGCAGAATGGAGCAACCGTGGACGTGCATGCAGCAGAATGGACGAGACTCAGTAGTCTTGCTGGACCTTTCGTGGCCAACAATGTAGACAACAGTTGCGGTAAGGAAGCAGTTCTGTCGGGCCAGTCGAGTTTAGGGCTAGGCCGACAAACAGTGTTCTTGCAGCTATGGAAGTTGATAGTAATGAAGAGCCGGCAGTTGTTCGCGATTTTATGGATGTATTTGAAGATATATCGGGCTTACCGCCGAAGCGAGATGTGGAGTTTGAGATTGACCTTATTCCTGGTGCAGCGCCAGTATCAAAGTCTTATTATCCGATGGCACCAGTGGAATTGGAAGAAGTTAAGAAACAAGTTGGTGAATTACTCGAGAAGGGTTGGATTCGAAGCAGCAACTCACCTTGGGGAGCCCCAGTTCTTTTAGTAAAGAAGAAGGATGGCACGAGAAGGATGTGCATTGACTATCGAGAATTGAACCGGGTGACTATTAAGAACAAGTACCCGATCCATCGCATTGGAGAACTTTTGAGCAGCTTAGTGGCGCGAGGGTATTCTCGAAACTGGACTTGCGATCAGGATATCATCAGGTCCGAGTGAAAGCAGAAGACATTTGCAAGACGGCGTTTCGGACTCGATATGGACATTCGAGTATCTAGTGATGCCCTTCGGAGTGACTAATGCGCCGGCAATATTCATGGATTTGATGAACAGGATCTTTTCACCATTCTTGGACCAGTTTATTGTGGTATTCATTGACGATATTCTGGTATACTCGAAGAGTCCGGAGGAGCCTGCTGAGCATTTAAGGATCGCACTGCAGACGCTGAGACGAGAGAAGTTATTTGCGAAGATGAGTAAGTGCGAATTCTGGCTGGAAGAAGTGAAGTTTCTGGGGCATGTCGTGTCGGGCGATGGAATCGCCGTCGATCCCGAGAAGATTGCAGCAGTTCGAGATTGGCCAACTCCAAAGAATGTTGCGGAGATAAGAAGTTTTCTTGGACTTGCCGGATACTACAGAAGATTTGTGGAGAACTTCGCTCGTTTAGCTGAGCCGTTAACCAAGCTTACGCGCAAGGAGGTACTGTTTGTTTAGATGGAGGGATGTGCATTGGCCTTCGAGACGTTGAAGCAGAAGTTGATAACCGCCCCTATCCTAACCGTACCGGATGATTCAGGAGGACTGGTGATTCATAGCGACGCATCCGGAAAGGGATTGGGATGTGTTTTGATGCAGAATGGGAAAGTCGTCGCTTACGCATCGAGACAACTGAAGACTCATGAGAAGAATTATCCGACTCATGACTTAGAGCTTGCAGCCGTGATCTTCGCCCTGAAGATTTGGAGACACTACCTTTTGGGCGAGAGAGTCGAAGTCTTTACAGATCACAAGAGTTTAAAGTATGTGTTCACTCAGAAGGAGTTGAACATGAGGCAACGCAGATGGTTGGAGCTGATGGCCGACTATGACCTTGATCTTAAGTACCATCCGGAAAAAGTCAACGTCGTGCCGGATGCGCTGAGTCGGTTACCAGCAATTCAGATATTGACTGCACAGAGAGAGATCATTGCGGATTTTCGGAGATTTGACTTGGAGGTTGTGCTACCACATGCTACAGGACAGTTGAGCCAGTTGCAAGTACAGTCGTCCTTAGTTGAGAAGATTAAAGCGGCACAATCGCAGGATCCTAGACTGCAAAAGTTTCGAGAGCAGGTTGGAGCCGGACTACGAACCGATTTACTGATCCATGAAGACGGTTCGTTGAGATATGGTAGCCGTGTGTGTGTGCCAAAAGGAGATGTGCGTGAAGAGCTTATGAAGGAGGCACACAGTTCAGCTTACTCTGTACATCCAGGAGGGACAAAGATGTACCGAGATATTCGACAACATTTCTGGTGGGAAGGTATGAAACGGGAAATTGCTCGCTTCGTGGCTAAGTGCTTGGTGTGTCAGCAAGTCAAGGCTGAATACCAAAGGGTTGCTGGTTTGTTGCAACCACTTCCGATTCCTCAGTGGAAGTGGGAACATATAACCATGGATTTCGTGACGGCTTTACCGCGGAGTCCAAAGGGCAACAATGCCGTATGGGTGATTGTCGATCGTTTGACCAAGGCAGCTCACTTTATTCCTTTTCGGGTTGGTCAATCGACAGAGACTTTGGCAGAGCGGTACATGCAGGAAATCGTGAGATTGCATGGAGTACCGGTAAGCATCGTGTCCGATCGGGACACTCGGTTCTTGTCGCACTTCTGGAGGAGTTTAAAAGAAAGTTTGGGAACTCGATTGAAGTTTAGCACAGCTTATCATCCTCAGACTGATGGACAATCGGAGAGAACGATCCAGACCCTTGAAGATATGTTGAGGGCTTGCATGTTAGACTTCAAAGGTTCTTAGGAGGATCATCTACACCTGGTGGAGTTTTCGTACAACAATAGATTCCAAGCGACAATTCAGATGGCTCCGTTTGAAGCGTTGTATGGTCGTAAGTGTCGTTCACCGGTTTGTTGGGATGATGTTGGTGAACGAAGGTTACTAGGACCAGATTGGGTGGTACAGACAGTCGAGAAGGTGAATACAATCAGGAAGCATACGAAGGCAGCTCAAGACAGACAGAAGAGTTGGGCCGACACGTCAAGAAGACCTCTAGAATTCGCAGTGAGTGATTTGGTATTCCTGAAGATATCACCGACTAGAGGGGTGATTCGCTTTGGATGTCGGGGAAAGCTTAGTCCCCGATTTGTTGGACCCTTCGAGATATTGGAGCGTGTTGGAGAGGTATCGTACCGGTTGGCGTTACCACAGTCATTAGCAGGAGTTCACGATGTGTTTCATGTGTCTCAACTACGGAGGTATGTTCGTGATGAGACTCATGTCTTGGATCATTCGGAGTTGACCGTGCGGGAGGACCTAACTTTTGAAGAGCGACCAATTGAAATCAAGGATCGAAGAGAAAAGGTTCTTAAGAACAAGGTTATCCCTCTTGTGCTAGTTTCTTGGGGTAATCGATCGCATGGAGAATCCACTTGGGAGCGAGAAGACGAGATCCGGCAGAAATTCCCTCACCTTTTCCAGTAGTTAACTATCTTGTATTCTTGGAATTTCGAGGACGAAATTCTTTTGTAGTTGGGTATGATGTAACACCCGAGCCCAATAATACTATTTATATTACTAGTTGAGGGTTATATATTGCTCATTTCCAATTATCCTGATTTTCTGGCGTTTATTGCTAAATTTTAACAGGTTAAGTCATTTTGGCACATAACAAATTTTAACTCCTAAAATGAAATTAAAAGTGTCCTTGTTGGCCTACTCGTCGCCACTAGTCGCGTGGTAGCGTCCGCGTGTCGAGATTCCGTCCCGTTCGGCTAAACGGGCAAACTTGGACGACTACGCGCGCGTGCAAGTGTCCGACTTGGGGGCATGCATTTTATATCATTAAACACCTCTTTTCAAAATTTGGAACCCGCTTAAAATCCTATAATTTGAATTTGGAACATTTGGGCGCAACCCGGGCTCGATTTGGAAATGTTTCATTTCGCGCCAAAAAGGCCCATTTTAATTTAATATCATAAAACTATATTTATACGAATATATATTCGTTCACAATTAAATCTTTCACAAATACTTACCAAATCAAATCTCGCCTCAGCCACAGCCAATCAACGCGAGGGACTGTACCCTCGTGGGCCCCATCCCATCTCTCTCTCTCTCTCCGTTTCACTCTATCTCTCTCTTCCCTCATTCTCTCTCTCCCTCTAACAACTCTCTCTCTCTCTTCCTATATATATAATATCATCCATGCAACCGCCCCCCCTGTTCACTTTCCTCCCATCACGAGAACCCCTCCAAGCCCAAACCCTAACCCTAGCCACCTCGTAACCGCGCCGCCGACCTCCCCGCGACCTCGCCGTCGCCGCCCTCGCCACCGCGAGCCCAGCCGCACCTCCTACCTCCCTCCTTCGCCTCTTCCCGCACCTGCACCCAACCCCGACAAAGCCACCAACCATCGCAGACCTCGCCGTCGACGCCGCCTCCCGTCGCCGACGACTCCCGCGACTCCCTCTCCTCCTCCTCGTCGCAACCTCGTCATCGCCTTCCCTCTCCCCTCGCCGGACCACCAGCAAACCCGAGCCCGACCCTGCACCATCCCCGGGTTCGCCGGAGAACGCGCCGTCGACCCTCGTCGACGTCACCCGCGCCACCTCCGTCTCCCCCTCGACCACCAGAGCAGGCCAGCACCCTTCTACTCGCTGCAGCACCCTCTTTCCAGCGAACTCAGGATTTCCAGCCATCGTTGTTCGCCGTCGCTGCCTCGCCGGCGTCCCATCGCCGTCGAGCCCGTCGTGGCTGCCCCTGGTGTCTCCCTGTAAGCATCCCTTACTTTCCTTTAGTGCTAGGTTTTCCTCCGCGGACCTTTGTTACGTGTATCATTGTTGCTAACTTCGTTGCCGATGTTTTTGCCGGAATCCGACCGTGCCGTCTTTTGAACCCGACGCTCCAGCGAGGTACCCTGGTCCGTGTGATCCTGTTGTTCTCTGTTGGGACTCGATCCGTGGCCCGTGCAACCATATCGTGTTTTCTGCCGACTTTGCATCCGTGCTTTCCGGTTTGCGAAACCGTCGAGGCAAGTATCTGAATACTTGCTTTAACATGCTAGCATACGAGATCTAGTCTTGCCATGCAGTTGAATATCATACTATATAATACTACAACTTAATGATGGTAATTGATATTATATTATGAGTTAGAATTGACAGTTGCAGTTATCTTTAACATGGGATCGTTATAATAGTTTCTCGTAATTAATCGACCCACTATCAATCCATATTTCAACTAAACAAAACAATTGGATCATATCTGCTTTAATTGTTAAATCATTCACGAGACAATTATTATACTTAGTGTAAATTCATGTAGCTTCATTACTTTATGATTGTGGATATTGCTTCACCTTGTGGCTATTGCACCCCAAAGGTGCCTGAACCTGTTAATAAGAGAATACAAAACATCATTGTGTTTACATGGAATAATATGGTTATTTACTGTTTCCTGCTGCTGTTCATTATTTGATTGTATACCTGTTGTGAGCACATACTCGATTGCACTACATATTGGCCTGACCCTGCTACACATGTCATATACATACATACCGACTCATCCCGTTGTACCATGACATGACTTGTTTCATGATCTCATGCCTAATGCCGACAAACCCGACCATCCCTGCTGTCTATCCAGACGGACCTACTTTTACCGGATTTTCTGTTGGCATTAGTCCTTGACTACTGAATACCTGACCTGACATACATAGCTTGGGGGTATGGGGAAATCAAAGGTGAAACCGACTTGTAACTCAACAGTTCGATACATGTTCTGATCAGTCTTACGGGCTTGGCCAGCCCCGGAGTGTTGATGCTGACATCACTCGCCCATCCTACTACCTCTTACTGCTTAGCGGCACGTCTCGGATTCAGCCCCGAGGGCTTTGACCGTGGTCCCGGGCACGCACGGGATACTATTGAGTTACATCGACGATTCATCAATTGATTTCAAAGACTATAGAGTAGAAACCTGATAGGACAGTTCAGTCACCATTGCACTTTACCCTGCTCTGTTATTGTACTGCTTTATTCATGTTCATACCTGCACTGCTTATTATCATGTTTACCTTATATACTTGATGTCATGACGCGCTGACGTCTGGGTTTTGCATGGCCCAGATTCCGTACCACTGTCGACGACCGAGCAGGAGTACTTCAGCCAGCAGGCTGAACTGTGAGTTCCTTAGGGTTTGGTTTATTTATTTCATTTCATTCCCAGATGTGAGCCCGCATTATGGGACGTACTGTTTATTCATTGTATTGGATCATTAGCTTCCGCACTTATTGTTTATTGATTCCTGTCATTATGGATTTGGACATGTGTTAGATTAGTACTTTATCTTGTTCTTGATATCCTTACAACCGTAATGTGACTGTGGATGGATACTTCCTACCCACAGGTAGCATGGTTGGCTATGTTACGTGCCCAATCCTGCGTACTCTGGGAAGCGGGGCGTGACAGTAGGGTTACTAGGCACTCTCACAAGGGTCTATAAGGTATCAACCATGCCCGATTTAAAATTTAGACGTGCCGAACAACCTTAAGCAAGATCTTTAAACTAGAGATTAGGCGAAACAAAGCATGTAAATATCTTTACATCTAAGAATTTGGGATTACAACCTTTGTAGTCCGGTCCTTCACTTCTAAAGCTCCGTGTTGAGGTCCCTTCACTGCGATCATCGAGTACCCGGACTCTAGAGAGGCTCCACGAAGAGAAAGATGCAAGCTTGCTTCCGATCTTCGATAACTAAGATGATCTACCTTGAAGTTTCTTTAACACAAGCTTTCACTCACTAAATGAAGTGAACACCCTAATCTAAATGGCTAGGATAGATTGGAATGATGAAGTAGAATTTTAGCTCTCATTTGTTTTCTTAATCTCACTCATAATCATCACAAGAGAAAAAGCAAGAAAGCTTTTCTCCAAGGAAGAAGAAAAAGAATATCAAATGAATAATTCCTTTTGTGATGAATAATGAAATGTTAATATGATTACAAATGTAACCATGGTCAAGGATGACAAGGCTAACCCATGTAGAGATTTAACCTAGGGTGAAGGGTTTGGGTTGGGTTAGAAATATCTAGCAAAATATCAAGCATAATATCTTTTGCTAGAAACAAAGTAAAACCTTCTAGAAGCATCAAGAAAGAACTAACCCAAATCAAACCCTAACCTTGTTTAATCTCCACTAAACATGTTGCATTAGAAATCATATCATGTTAAAATATTATATATCACATATACAATATTTATTGTAACAAAATAAAATAATACAATTAACATATATCGCATATATATCAATGTATTACCCGAGTGAGAAAAAGAATCTTTGAATGAGCTTATATCAGTTAATGTAATTGAATATATCAAATATATAACAGCCACCCAGGTATTGAGCGATCAGAAGATCAACAAGCAATCCTTTACATTCTCCTGCGAATTCAATCAGTAACACACATATACAGTCCGGTCTCTTCGTCTGATATGTCGCATATCTCTCCTAGGGGTGGTAAAAGTCAGACCCCAGTAGCTTGATAAGTCGTGTCGATATGAGGTCCATAAAAGTTCGAGAAACTACTGATAACACTTACCAGTAAATCTCAGCAACCCTGGCCAGGGATTTCCAGTTATAGCCAATCGAACACAACGCAACATCAACTCCCTATAGCGGGAGAGACGAATCCCCTCCTATCGCTCATTGCCTCCATGTGATTCGGGACTGTACCCAAAAGCCACCTTTTTGCACGCCCTCTTGGACGTGGTATGATGGAAATCAAAGCACAGTGGGAATCACACAAGACTCTATGACGATCTCGGGTCTACAGACTAACCTGTACTAGTGTCACCAGAGAACTGCCATCTGACATGAGGTATAATACCATCTGGGAGTTCTCGGCGAGTCTGTCCAGTGTACCTAGTCTCCACTGAGCCCCCGTATACCTTCTCTGATGTCAAACACCAATGGATATGAGATCATCCATCGCCCATCATATGGGTCAAGAAGCGCATACGCTAGTCTACTCTGGAGTATCGATGCCCTGTCTTGGTACTCCCACGACTAGGAACATTTGAAGGATGTACTTGGCGACGGCACTGTCCCCACTAGTATGATCCGCATCATAGTCCTGGTAGTCAAGTACTCATCCTAAGGTCTTTATCAACATGTAACATAGAGACAATCAGAGTACATGTTAAGATAAAGAGCAACCAGATAGCGTACTATCATGTCGAGCAAGAAAGTCCTCCCTATATATGTCCAAGCATCCACTACAATATACATCGTATATAAAGTAATGGCCTCTAGGGCATACATATAACTAACAACTACAACCAATACAAAATCGCAAACGCGTATTAAAACCAAGTCGGAAAACCAAAATGGCACGCGTTTCGCCTATAGGTCAAAACCTATAGTCTCGCATGCAAAACATGACCAATAACCCTAGTTGTTGGCGTTCAAACGCCACACAACAGAAACACAATATCAAATACCAAAACCAATTTCATAAAAAGCCGCAAAACGAAACCAGAACCTTGGAAAACATGCTCCAGATTTTACCCTAAGTGAAATTAGCTAATTTTGCATATGTAAAGGGTCTAGTTTACTGGTGATAAAGCCACAGAACAAATACGAACCCAAATGATCCCATCGTGGCCTCAATTTGTGGCCAGATACAATAAAAGTGCGGCCAGAATATGGAGGGGGTGGCTCTGGTTTTGGGGTTAGTTTCCTGGGTGCCTGCTTATCTCTCAGTGTTTGCTAATTAAATTTCCAGGTCCCCGAGTGTTAGCAGATTTCTTTTTCCTATGACAATTCTCACAAAATACCGATTTCGGGGATTTCTAAGTTCGCTAATTGGGGCTTAAGTCTCTTGTTTAGGTCTTAAATCAATCACCACAAGGGTTTAAGGTCAATCTTAAGCCTCAATTAAACCCTAGGATTCAATTCAAACCCTAATCCTTTTCTTGAATTTTCAAAGTTCACTAAACTACACTAAATGGACTCTAAACTAGTTTAGATGCTTAAGTGAATGAAATACAATACAATTGGTGAAGGGATTATCTCATTTGGCAACTCAAGAAATTTCTTGAGTTTCCCCAAGTGCCCAAAATCCTTGATTTCTTGGTCCAAAGTGTAGCTAATTGGCTTGTGCACATTTTTTTTTGAAAAGGAGATGAACTTTTGAGTAGATTTTGATGGTGTTTTGTGCCTTGAAGAGGGGGAGGGAGAGTGTGCTGCCATGGGGAGAAGAGGAGAGGAAAGTGAAGAGGAAAATAATGAAGGAGGGAAATTCCAAGACCAAGGTTTGACCCCCACCTCTCTCTCTCTCTCATGGTCTTCCCTCAATTCTTTAATGTTTTCTTTTCTCTTTTCTTTTCTTTTCTATTCTTTTCTTCTCTTTAAATTTTAGAACCATTTATGATAAAAAGGGAAGAAAGCATGAAAGAAAAATGTAACAAGTGCTAAAAATGACTTAGTGCATGTCATGTGCACAAAACCGGATTAATGCGAGATTAGCGATATTTAATCGCGATTAGCACTAAAATGGTGTATAATAAAGCAAAAAAATTTCATAATTTGCATAAATCACATAAAGCACCCTCTTTTTAGTAATTTCTTTAATTTTCCAAATTTCCCCCCATTTATCGGTATTTAATTATACCGCCTTATTAAAATATTTAATATATTCATTATTTAATTATAAAAATTCCCAAAAATAATATTTTATTTTTCTAAAATGTTATAGTCTTTCCACTTAAAGAAATTCGGTCCCCGAATTTAAATTTAAACCCCTCAAATACTAAAACATTTCAGTAAAAGTCCAAGTCGTCGGGGCTCCGAAATCATCAATACAAAAAACGCATCGTAGCGCAATACATGCGCATGAACAATGAGCAGATAACTCAAAAAAAAACTCCGTCAAGCATCCCGTAATCATCGGAGTCATGGTGAAGTCACAAAGGTAAAATCCAAAACGAAACCAATATGATATACATCAAAACTATACATGTAAACATCAAATCTATACATGTAAACATCTGAAGGAAATGCATGCTAAACCTTTCATGTTGCTGTGCGATGCACATAACGCTGCACAGTGGCGGACGTCTATTGTAAGAAAATAATCATATATTTATATATCGTTTTTTTAATATGCGCGTCCCGCCATTTTTGAAAACAATTTAGAAGGGTTTCCTTGTTTTAAACGTTTCGTGTCATATCAGACACGTAGGTAAATACTGAGACTATAGCTCCCTTTTCGGAAATCCCTCCGATAACTATCAATTCATGCAAAATATATCCAGGTACTTTCCTCTGACTAGTCCTGCTTAGTATGAAAACAAATCGTAACTATCATAATAACGTACTGCTTCATAAGAAATCAATCACAAAATGTGCATATGAAAGCTACGTGCGTCTGGTGCGCACGGAAATCAAAATCCATGAATGTGCCATACATGTGCACAGAAATAACATCTAAGAGCAACGGGTGTGCACGAAACACCTGTCAGAGGCAACGTGTGTGCATGACAGCAAAATCAGGTGCATCTGATATGCACGAAGAATCTCGATTTAGTGTATCTGGTGTGCACCAAAATCGCATCTCATATCATGCGCCCAACATGCGCAAAAATCCAAATCAGGTGCATCCATCATGCACGAAATCACGAAATCCAATATCAAGCGCCGAACATGCGCAAAATCCAATCCAAGCGCGTCCAATATGCGCAAGAATCCAATCAGGTGCACAAGGTGCGCAAAACAAATATCGAGTATCACAATCGAAATCGATGGTATACAACACATTTCAATCCAAATCCAAATCAGGTATACAGTGGTACATAATCTCACAATCATGTGCATCAGCGTGCACGAAAGTAAATCAAAATACTAAAAGTGCATGAAAACTATGCCGAAAGCATAAGTCAAATCATATGCATGCCCTAGGCATGAAATCACAATCAATATCTCAAATGACATCAAAACGAAGTCAGGTGCAACTGTGGTGCACAAAATACGTATAAATGCACTGCAAGCATATGTGAACTATACCGAGTGCGAAACCAAATCTTGTGCATACCATATGCACAAAATCAACCCAACTATATGAAATCCATGAAATCATAAACATGTGCAGCCAAGGCACAAAACGATATCAAGTGCGCACTGTGCATAAATCATAAATCAAGACAACGGCGTATAAAGTATATCTCAAGTGTAATAACTATGCATAAAATATGAATACCCAGTAGGTGAAACCATGATGCACGAAAACAAATATTATGAAACTCAGTCATCAAAACTCAATCATGCGAATAGATCGCCCAAAATACCGAAATCAAGTATGGCGGAATAGTCCCGCTCAAGCACATCCTCTAAAGAATCTCTGGCCAACTGTCGTGGTCACTTATAACATGTCTCGTCGACGGTGCCGAACTCTGGCCTGCTGGGTGTGCACAAAATAACCACTCCTGGGTCCAAGTCTTCTCGTAAATTATTCCAGAAAGGTCCTGTCGAGGTCTCTCCCAAATCTCGTTTCTGTCGAGCTTCCCGGAACTCATCATCCTTTACTAAATCTATTTCTTGTTCCGGAACGGCTGCATACTCATCATGACTCATTCTGGAAGATATATCCATATATAACGCCTCTGTATGCATGTCACATCTCTGATGTTGGCGGAGTGGAACGTTAACTCATCAAGATCTCGTACGAACCTCTTACTCCACTTTTCTCTACTGTCGACTGCTTCGGACTCGTCTCATCGTGGCTGCATGGACCGTGCTCCAACGGCTATACTCGTATCTGGAGTCTCGCAAGAAATTTATCCCATCGCATAGCATCCGAATGAAGTAGAACCATTCGATCGATTCGTCAAAACCTCATAATCCCCCAAGAGCTCAACATATTGGGTACGGTTTAATTGTATCGAGTACATACCACAGCACCGGTGGACCAGCCATAGAGGGGAAAACCCAAGCCTCACTAATGGCACCGCGGAACTGCCGCAAATCCTAAGGTTCAAAGGCTTTCACATGGTCACTATGTCGAGTTAGGGTTTTCATTCTTCTATAGGGTCCATAGAATTTCTTGCATGTCTTTCTGAATACTTTAAACTTGGAATATGGGTTTCTGACATTCGATCGCCTCTATCGACACTGATCGTACCTGCATGAAGTCGTCTCTAGCTGGAATCAATCTATCTGATGACATCGCATCGGGGTAAGCGAACGAACCATATGTCCTAGTTATTCATCCTCGGGTGACTAGCGATCTTCTATCATATCTCTATGTACAACTCGTACTGCAATAGCTCCAACATCTGGGGCAATGTCTCTTCGATCGCAGCAACAACTTGCTCATTCGTCTGCACGCTGAACAGTGTCTCAATCATCAAGAATAAGCGATACATCAATGGTCACCAAAATATGGCTGGCCTCTATCAGTAGCTCAATCCTCTGGTACAAATCTGCACGTCCGAGAAATCTCATAACAGCGATCTATTAAACGCTCATGGCGCGAAAACACAATAAAACGACGCCGCTCGATGCAATCGTATGTCCCTAGAATCATGCCCTGGTCAGTCCTCGTTCGTGACGAGCTCGTGCTAACCGCAACTCTAGCCGTAGCTCTCTCTGCCCGTGTAATCGTGGCAGCACAACCATAAACCGATATCGATGATGATAGATCATGAATGAATATAATGTTGTGCAAGGAAATGTACATTCTAAAACTTCTTAAGCGGAGTAGCGTATCGTAAGTATGCCACGGAACATACACACGGTACGTCACTCTCTTTAAGTCACATACTCCATCAACCAAGGTCAACCTACGTGATGAAAGTTCGGGTCTAATACCCCCTCGACTAAGTCTAAGTTCTGTAAGGTCAAGCCTAGATTCCGTATATATACAAACGCCCTAGGCTTAACATAGTCAAACATAGGCTCGAACCAAGGTTAACCCAGCGCTCTGATACCAAATTTGTCATGACCCGGAAATGGCACGTGACTGGCACTTGAATCAAATGAAGTCTATAGGGCTCCATCTAATTCAAGTAAGCCAAAATCCCAAAAATCTAAACCATTTTTTTAGAAAGTGTTTTGATAAAATAAGCCGAATATGCGTTTTTAAAACATCAAGTCTTTTCTGAAAATTTTGGCAGAGTTTCCTTTGTAAATACTGGCCCCAAATAGGGTGCAACATGAATATTAAAAGGCATCCCCAAGCGGGAGCTAGCTCTTCGTCAATTGACGGTCACAGCCACGCAAGCAATATAATATACAACACCGAAGGGTGAGGATCAAAACTGAAAGGAAACTCAAAAACAACATGAAAAACCCATAATAATACAACGCGTGACTCTAAGGTCGAAAGAATATACAACTGGTTTTCTAAGTCTGAAAATATACATGTCTGGTTGACGGAGTTTACTAGATACAACTGAAATAAATAATATACAAGGTATAATGGTGGTCACGATGGAAGTGAACCCATCTACCAAAGCAATCACCCGGAAAAGGAAGAAGTGTGCCAGCAAAGCCGTAACGAAACCTGTACGGAAAAACCTGCAAGAAACTGTGGCACAACGGGGGTGAGTTGCCAACTCGTGAGTAGAAAACATCACAGAGCAGAAATCGTATGTATGACTCAATTCTAGGTCAATACGATCAAATATATATAACCTCAAAATGATAAAATGTGAAGCATGAGAAGGTGGCAAAGGTAACAGCTATACATAAGTGTAATCCCATGTGCTCGTGTTAGTGCCTCAGGTAGCAATATATCATGTGTATGAGGTATGGATGTAATGTAATGAAAACAGAATACATGAAAATGAAGAAACCGTTTTCTTGTTTTAGTGAAATTTCCATTTATATAACAATAGGTATCATCAATGGAATCAATATAATCAGTGTCTAGCATCGACACAAAACATAAATCCTAATATCTCAATATCACAGTGTCTCAATACCTTGGGCTCCATCAATCCGGATCGGCCCATATCATCAAATCACATGACCATGGACGGTATCCTCCGGATATCCGCCGCGCCAAACAATCACCGGTAGGCAGTCTGCCCATGTCGGGCTCATCGACCACACTCGAGCTTCTTGCCCCGGAATACCATACCGGGTCCACCATGTACCCAAGACGGTTCATACTACTCCTCAAAACGGGTCTCAAAATCCAACAACAATCATAAAAACTAATGGTAGACGACTCATACATCACGAGAAAACGGCAACATGCATTTTAGAGAGAGAGAGAGAGAGGTTTATATATATTCTTGCGGTTTTCCCCCAAATCCCGAAATTTCATGAAAATCCGAAATCCAAAAATCAAGAGTAAGTAAACAGTGAATATCGGCATAAAACCCCAAAATACTGCATAACCAATGAGTATATGAATGCATCTAACATCATGCAATCAGTGCAATAGTAACTAGCATATGAAAACGATAACATATTGCAACTATCAGCTAGCAGGCTATGTCAATGAAATAATATTCACTAAAGTATATGTGACATGGCAATTATCGATGATGATGTGTGTGAGCCGGCAAGAAAGTGTACGTGGAGCATACGCGTCATCGGTAATGGTGCTGGTGTCCTGACAGCATGATCTCAATAATGGCATATGAAAACACAATATAAGCCTGCAAATGCGATGCGAACAGCACTAATATGCGGGAGCTGAATAATAAACACAAAAATGAAGAATCTACATTAATATATATATATATATATATATATATATATATATGTGTGTGTGTGTGTGTCATATAGTTTTGCCATTTGAAATAACACGAATCGTGGTGTTTAGAAAATAAGGGCTACGGTATTTTAGAAAAGATGCATCTTTTGAAAATATCCGTATAATCCCTTGGCCTGTCTTTAAAATACTAACGATTCGTTAGTTTTTGAAATAGGTATGACCCGAGTCTAGTCTAACATCTACAAGTAAACTACAGGACTAAACAAACAATCTAACCGAAAGGGTAAGGGAAAACCACCTAAATCTGAGTCAATACATATAAATATAATAGTCGGTGATCCCGCATCAATAATATCACGTACGATACAATATAAATAAAATATGACATCCTAGAGTCAAGAGTGAAGATCTATAATCAATATATAGCTCGTACGTAAATCCATCGTACGGCATCCCAATCTGGGTACGGGTCAAATATCACATTCATCACATCATTTATATGGTATCCTTATTATCGTATCTCATGAATTGGCGTACTGATCTAAGTCTACTATAAACTGATACCATCTGCATATATATGCGTGTATGAAAATACATGCCCAAAGACCCGCTAAAATCTCATGTCGTATGTCATAATACGAACCACATCATATTACCGATCTCATGGCACCATACCCAATCTCATCGACTCATCTCCAAATACCATATACAATCCTCATCATCCATGTATATATATATATATATATATATATATATATATATATATATATATATATATATATATATATATATATATGCATAGTCCCATACCCATGCGCGCGCGTGTGTGTATACATATCCCCATATACACACATGTAAAAAAATAAATGAATGCAAGTGTGTGTGTGCGCGTGTGGGTATAAACCTTATTCTAGGGTTCACGACTAAGAAGCTAAACTAAGTTACTTCTAACTACCCTAAACTAAACCATGAACACAAAATCACATCTTGATAATCATCCATGTAACATAAAACACATATATAACCATACATGTAAGCTATACTATGAACTGCGGGGGTGCTATACGCCATCCACCCGACTTCCCCCGTAATTATATATCTACTCACTTTTCTCTTCGCTTGTAGAAGTCGATGACGTCACGCTCATCCTCGTTGTCTCGAAATCTATATGGGGTACCTACAACCAATACACAATCGCAAACGCGTATTAAAACCAAGTCGGAAAACCAAAACGGCACACGTTTCGCCTATAGGTCAAAACCTATAGTCTCGCGTGCAAAACACGACCAATAACCCTAGTCGTTGGCGTTCAAACGCCACACGACAGAAACACAATATCAAATACCAAAACCAATTTCATAAAAAGCCGCAAAACGAAACCAGAAACTTGGAAAATATGCTCCTGATTTTACCCTAAGTGCAATTAGCTAATTTTGCATATGTAAAGGGTCTAGTTTACTGGAGTTAAAGCTACAGAATAAATACGAACCCAAATGATCCCACCACGGCCGCAATTTGCGTCCAGATAGATTAAAAGTACGGCCAGAACATGGAGGGGGTGGCTCAGGTTTTGGGGTTAGCTTCCTGGGTGCCTGTTTATCTCTCAGTATTTGCTAATTAAATTTACAGGTCCCTGAGTGTTAGCAGATTTCATTTTCCTATCATAATTCTCACAAAATACGGATATCGGGGATTTCTAAGTTTGCTAATTGGGGCTTAAGTCTCTGGTTTAGGTCTTAAATCAATCATCACAGGGGTTTAAGGTCAATCTTAAGCCTCAATTAAACCCTAGGATTCAATTCAAACCCTAATCCTTTTCTTCAAATTTCATAGTTCACTAAACTACACTAAATAGACTCTAAACAAGTTTAGATGCTTAAGTGAATGAAATACAATACAATTGGTGAAAGGATTACCTCATTTGGCAACTCAAGAAATTTCTTGAGTTGCCCCAAGTGCCAAAAATCCTTTCTTTCTTGGTCCAAAGTGTAGCTAATGGGCTTGTGCATATTTTTTGTGAAAAGGAGATGGACTTTTGAGTAGATTTTGATGGTGTTTTGTGGAATGAAGAGGGGGAGGGAGAGTGTGCTGCCATGGGGAGAAGAGGGGAGGAAAGTGAAGAGGAAAATAATGAAGGAGGGAAATGCCAAGGCCAAGGTTTGACCCCCACCTCTCTCTTTCATGCCCATCCCTCAATTCTTTAATGTTTTCTTTTCTTTTTTTTTTCTTTTCAATTCTTTTCTTCTCTTTAAATTTTAGAACCATGTATGATAAAAAGGGGAGAAAGCATGAAAGAAAAAAGTAAAAGTGCTAAAAATGACTTAGTGCATGTCATGTGCACAAAACCGGATTAATGGGAGATTAGCGATATTTAATCGCGATTAGCACTAAAATGGTGTATAATAAAGCAAAAATTTTCATAATTTGCATAAATCACACAAAGCACCATCTTTTTAGTAATTTCTATAATTTTCCAAAATTTTCCCCATTTGTCGATATTTAATTATACCGCATATTCATTATTTAATTATAAAAATTTCCAAAAATAATATTTTATTTTTCTGAAATGTTACACTTCGGATTTATATTCCTTGAATTTCTCAAAAGCTTCAGACTTGTGTTTCAACAGGAACACATGTCCGAATCTTAAGAGTTCGTCAGTGAATGTAATGAAGTATGAGGAACCATTCCTGGTATGTGTAGACATAGGACCACATACATCACAATGTATCAGTCCCAAATGCTCACTAGCTCTTTCTCCGTGTCCTGTAAATGGAGTTTTGGTCATCTTGCCTTTGAGACATGACTGGCAAGTATCATAAGATGAAAATTCGAACGGATTCAAATATCCATCTTTATATAACTTAGCTAGTCGTGTCGTTTTCATATGACCTAGTCTACAATGCCACAAGAAGGATTCGTTCATTTCTGAACTCTTCCTCTTGTGTGTGTTTTGTACATTAAGAACTGCGGTTTGATCTAGAACGTATATGCCATTACTTAACGAGACTGATCCAATCAAATTTTGATTCAGGAAGATGTTCATAACATTATCCTGTATTACAAAATTATATCCTTCTTTACTTAATAAAGAAACTGATATAAGGTTGTATATCAGGGTCAGAAAATAATAGCATTCGTTCAGAATCAATATATTACCATTTGGTAATACAAGGTGATATTCGCCAACAGTTTTGGTTGCAACATTTTCCCCATTCCCGAATCTTACAGAATGATCACCCATTCCCAGTTCTCTACCTTTCCTTAGCCCATGTAAAATATTACATATGTGGGATCCCGATCCGGTATCTAATACCCAGGACGTAGAGTGAACTGAGAAACGGTTCTCGGTAACTAACACAACCGAAGTAGATGCATCAATATGCTTATTCTTCGTTTGGGTGGCGTGGAAATCCGGATATTTCCCTATTTCCTGTTCAGTCTTATAACAATTATAAGAAAGAACGGAACCAACGTTCCCCTGCACACTATAACATGCTGGTTCGGTCAATACATCCATATTATTATCTTGATTAAGGCCTGCCATGGTCGCTACCTGGAGAGAGAGAGAAGAAAACACTTTAGCGTATGCTCTTACAAGATCAGATTGGTTATTATTTTATCTAATCAGGATGGCTCTCACTGTTTTTATCAATTCTTTCTTCAAACCCTAAAAGAAAAGATTAGCCAGGATTAATTACACCGTACAATTTCGCCAATCTTTCAGCCAAGCCAGTGTTGGCACTTTAAGGGAGGTTCCCCGTGCTTTCGCACGGACTTCATTAAAATAAACCTCGTTTTCCCAGAGGCATAACCCCGTAAACACCTTTCTAGACACCTACTTGATCGGCTAATTTTCTTGTGTAAAACTCTTCTAGGAGTAACTCTTACTCGCAGTGGGTATCAGGATCCAACTATCTCACAGAAAGTATGCAATCTCATTGAAAATTTCAACACTTGAAATTCCCGATAATATTTTGCCCATAGCGTCTTATGACCTTGACGGGGGTAAACAAACCATATGCTGCTAGTCAAGTCCAACCCGTCATTTCTTGATTGAAATAAACCCAATCGCATGACCCTTGACGGAGGTCAACAAGGCCGTACGACTGCCCTAATCCAATCTGCATCAAATGCATAAGCAGATAAATACTAGTCAGCTACCGCACACTACGCCTTGACGGAGGTCAACAAACGTAGCACGAATACTAAGTAAGACGTATCGGAAATGACGGAGGGCTACGACATGTTTTTGTGAAAACCTTTTGCATAATGAACTTGATATCGTTGTAGAATCGAGTGATTTTTAAAAAATGAGTGGTTTTTAGGCTTTCACTAGTTTTGCTAAAGAGGTCACTCCCGGTAAAGGGATCACGGCTTTTTCCTTATAGAATAAGGTACAGGATATTTCATAAATCTTACTATGCAAAGCAGAAACTATAAAAGCAATCAAAAGACAAACCGAGTGTTGTAGCATCAGCTAGCTTTTGCTAAAGAGGTCACTCCTGGTGAAGGATCTCGGCTCTTTCCTTATCGAATAAGGTGCTGGATATTCTACAAGGAATACCGCTATGCAAAGCAAAAACTAGAGCTACCCTTTTTGAAAATTTGATTCTACAACATATTTTAGGTTTCTTTTCTTTCATTAATCACATTAATGAAGTCCCATCATTTATACTTCCTAAGAATCACAGAAGAAACGAAAATACAACGTACGCTTATGCCATCCGCATTCGCCCCAGTGCCCCGTTATGCACCGTTAGGTTACTTAACTAACGGCATACCGGGACGGGACTAGCGCGGGTGCAAAATATAAGCAACGTCTACTATATATCTTATATATAATATGTATCCATTTGTCTCAGAATCCACAGTGATCACATCACAGGGCAGCAGAAGAAACATATGAAATATTGGATATACTAGGAGGTCCGTGTTTTATTTTGAGCCTGTATAAAACATGGATTTCACGGTCGTGATGAATAGCCAAACCCACATCACTAGACCCCTACGTGAGCGACAAGTAACCCTACCAATTCTAGAGTTAGGAGACCTGAACTCGACTCCTTGAGATGGTCTCCCACTGGACTCTAGAAACCGGTTACTTGTGCTCCCCTCCTTGGGTCTATCCTAATGCGGAAAAGTAAATAATATACAACAATGGTGACATCATCCTCAACCCGAAAGTGCCCTAATAAAAGAATATTACATACAATTAATTTTACATGAATGAAAAATAAAAACTCTCATCTCACATAAAACCCCCGGCTATTCAAAACGTGACGATCTAATGTAACATATCTCAGCAACACAGAACATCACATGCCATCAACGTAAGTAAATATGCGTATCCCAATTGTCGTTGATATATAGCAACGAAACCGGCGATACTCCACATATTACACTTACGGTTGCAGAAAAGAAAATGTCAAACTACAACATTTGGAATCCATAATAACCTTAGACATCATAAACCCAAAATATCACATACTTTGGATTTCATGCCTAACAATACGAATTCCACATATTGTATCACATTCCAGAAATTGCTAGACGATGTTAAACATTCCGATCAAATCAACAAATCCCCACATCTCCCATAAAGCTCAACACTTGAGCAAAGTTAAAATACCAAAAACGTGCCACGGTACCTATGGACCAGCCGTAGAAGGGTCAACCAATGCCTCACCTATGGCACCGCGGAACTATGGCAAACCCTAAGGTTCGTTCGTGGTTCCATGGGCATAGAATCGAGTTAAGGTTCTTGTTCTTCTAGAGGGTCCATAGAATTACTTGTACGACCATTGAATATACTTCAATTTAGAAAATTTCAACTCTTGGAAAATTTCAGAGGGGGTCATGGGGTGATGTTTGAAGTTCGTTCGAACTGTTAAACATGGCCTGGGTTACCATTATAATGTTAAATTATACGACTACGAAACACTCCGTTTTAGTCCTATATCAAAATTTACATCACATGCAATTTTGGACTAAACAAACAATACCTGAAACCCCACAATCTACAGACCAGAGCACAGAACAAATTTGACACGATTTGGAGCTAAAGTGGCCGGCTAAGAGGGGTTGGTGCTCGGGTCATTTCAGAGAAAGGCTTTCAAATTTTTTCTGTCTAGTTATTGTATCATATACATGCTTCTGCAGTTGTTTGAAAATTTTTTACAGACCTCTAAAATTTCGACAGAGAGCAAACTGCAGGGTTTCAGAAATCGCTTTTCGGAATCGTATTATTTCTAACATCGTCTAGGTTTCTAGTTTGGCTATGATACCACTGTAGGGTTTCCTTAGCACCAAGCCTAGGGTTTGCAAGTATCAAATATGCCATAACAAAAATTTAGGGAGGTGCTAAGCAAACAACCTAGGAATCTAACTAGAAAACTAGGGTAACAAAACTTTGTAATCAACATTACAATATAAGTGAACAAGAATACAACCTTTATAGACCGGTCCTTCACTTCAAAAGCTCCGTGTAGTAGTCCCTTCGCTGCGATCATGGTACTCCCGGACTCTTACATGGCTTCTCAAGGTGAAAAGAACGAACTTGCTTGAAATTTTCGAGGCCGAAGATGATCTACGTCGAGAAGACACTAACTCAAGCTACTACTTCACTAATGAGAGATTAGTGAATCTAACACCCTATACTAAAGTGCTAATCTAGTAGAGGATGATAAAGTAGGAAGTGGGCTCACTTTAATTTTATTTTTCTCACAATATTTGCTCACTTTTGAAAAAGGTAGCAAGCTTTTTCTCAAGAATGAAGAAGATGATCAAGAGATGAGAATGAACTAATGAGGTGAGAGAATGAACTATGGGTGAGTTTGTATCATATAGCTAACTCATGTAGAGACATAACCATGGCTAAATTATAATGGTTAGGTTAATAAATATTTTAAATAAAACAAAATGAGTGGACTAAGTCAATGCATCCACAAGCTTCTACAAGCTTCATGCATGTGAGCAATTATCCACTAATTTGGATTTACTTTAAATATTTAAACCCTACATTATAATTAGTATGGTGTAACTCTCATACACCCATGTAGTGTGTGTCAACAACCATGACACAAAATAAAACACAATTAATATATATCACATATATATTAAGTGTACACATGTGAGAAAATAAATGCTTAAGTGAGCTAATATTAGTTAATGTAAACTAGTATATCAAATATATAATTATACACTAAATTATCAAATAAACACTTGATTTAATAATCCGGCTATATCGCATATAACCGACTAATATTATATGTACCAACTTGTCGAATCAACACTTGATTCGATAACCCAGCTATATCACATATAACCGACCGATACAAATTTCGCAAGAATAGAATATGGTATCACATACCCGTATTAATCTCGTTCCTGCACATATCACAAATGTTCTCCTAGTTCGTTTTGCCTGAGCCAGTAAAACCTCTGTGTAAGACTCTAAAGACTCGTCAATACGCCGGCAGTAGGTGACGATCACATCAAGCATCCACAAGCCGTCAACGGTACTAGCTGGACATAACGGTTACCCGGGTATTGAGCGATCAGAAGATCAACAAGCAAGCCCGCTCTAGCTCCTATAAAGCCTGTCAGTAACACTACTGTACAGTCCGGTCTCTTAGTTTGAGATGTCGCATATCAAGTCTAGGGGTGGTAAACGTCAGACCCAAATAACTCGATAAGTCATGCCGATACGAGGCTCATAACGGGTCGAGAAACTACTGATAACACTTACCGGTAAATCTTTAAATCATCCCTGACCAGGGACTTCCCTGTCATAGCCAATCGATCACAGCGCGACATCAACCCCCAATACCGGAAGAGATGAAATCCCCTCCTATCGTTCATTGCCTCCATGTGACTCGGGACTGTACCTAAAAACCATCGTTTTGCACGTCCTCTTGAACATGGTAAGGTGGAAATCAAAGCACGGTGGGAATCACACAAGACTCTATGACGATCTCGGGTCTACAGACTGACCTGTACTAGTGTCACCAGAGAACTGCTATCTGATGTGAGGTATAATACCATCTAGGAGTTCTCGGCGAGTCCATCCAGTGTACCCAGTCTCCACTGAGCACCCGTATACCGTCTCTGATGTCAAACACCAATGGATATGGGATCATCCATCGCCCTTCTTATGGGTCGAGAAGCGTATACGCTAGTCTACTCTGGTATATCGATGCCCTGTCTCGATGCACCTACGACTAGAAACATTAAAGGATGAACTTATGGACTACCATGGCCCCACTAGTATGATCTGCATTATAATCCTGGTAGTCAAGTACACATCCTAAGGGCTTTACTAACTGTAGGGTGTTTTTCGTCACCCCATTGAGATGGAAATACGCGTGCTTGTCAGGCATACTACAGATCCCCCTGCCTAGGGTACACTGGGGTTTATTGATTGTGGGGATCCGAATCTCCGGCAGCCGCGGACTAAGCTGCCATTAATTACCTCTCGCCTTTGAAGCGAGGGAATCTCCGATTAACGGGTTAAACTGGTCATGCGAACTCAATATGCAGTGTTGTGTTTTGAAGGGGTTTTGGATATATCGGGAGCACCGCAGAATTTTTATGCGGGTGGAGTATGTATGTGTGTGTGTGTATGTGTGTGTGTAAAGGAAAGGGCATCCATTAGATGCGTGGGAGAAGGCGCCAGCTCCTCACGTGAGCGGCACGTGAGCGCTTAGGCGCTTGGGCGATGGAGCGAGCGCGAGCGCCCCCACGTGCCCGGCGCGTTGGCGCTCGGGTGCTGGCACTGGCGCTTTGGGCGTGAGAGCCCCACGTGCCCGGCATGCAGGCACTCGGGGGCCGGCACTAGCACCCCATGTGCCTGACATGCGGGCGCTGGCGCTCGGGCGCCGGCGCTAGCGCCCTACGTGCCCGGCACGCGGGCGCTCGGTAGCTGGCGCTAGGGCCCCGCGTGCCCGGCATGCGGGCGCTCAGGCGCCGGCGCTAGCGCCCCACATGCCCGGTACGCGGGCGCTTGGGCGCTAGCGCTTTGGGCGCTAGCTCCTCATGTGCCAAGCACGTGGGCGCTCGGGCGCTGGGCGACAAAAAGGGACTTGGTTTCTGCACTGGGAGTTGTACTCCCAAAAAGAAATACTTATTATTTTGTGTGTGTGTGTATATATGTGTGTGTGTCTATATATATATATATATATATATATATATATCTATATATGTATCTATATATATGTATGTATATATATATGTATGTATATATATATATATGTATATATATATATATATATATATATATATATTGAGGAGTTAAACTCCTAAGATAATTTTGGAGCTGATGAAGGGGCTTCTCCCTTGAGCCCTGGGTCTCCTCCAAAGTGGGATTTTCAGAGATGGGTCTCCTTCTTCCTCGTCTGTTGGCCGGATCTTGAAGAACAAGAGCTATGAGATTTAAAAATCTCCCCTTTTTGAGATCTAATGGAAGATCTGGGCTCCCCTTTGTGGGTTTTGTGGTAAAAAATATTTAGTTTTGGAAAAGGAAGAGTAAAACTCTTGATTTAATTCAAAAGAAGGGAAGAAGGTTTTAGAACCTTTTGGAAGCAGAAGGAGGCATAGGAACCCTAGTTTTTGGGGAGAATGAAAAGTGTATTAGATATTTTCATATGTTGCCTCTTAAAGGATTACACATTTACACATAGCCTCTTGGGCTTTACAAAATAGCATTTTTCCCATCCCATGTCTCATGTGTTATTTCCTTTTGCACATAAGCCATGGGCTTTTCAAAAATTTGGCTTTATGCCCAATTTGCTTACATTCATGCACAAAAAATTAAATCAAAATTATTTGTTACATGATTTTTATTTTGACATGGGGAGGCCGGCTGTGGGGCTCGACTTGGGCATGCGCCCACTTGCTTGGGCTTGGGTCCGCTTAAGGTTGACCTTGACTTTGACCCGGTCAACTGAGGTGCAAATTTTGATCCCAACAAAGTGCTCCCCATCAATAAATGCACACCGCGCATATGAGTTGTGCATGAAATTGATGGATCTTGAAGCTGGACTTCGAGGTGGAACATCATTCTGGGGGCGGAGCACCACTCGGGGAGCATGATACCCGGGGATCGGAGCATCATTCCGATATGCGGTGCATAATTCCAGGGTCGGAGTATCATTCCGAAGAGTCGGAACATAATTCCAATTTGCGGAGCATAATTCCAGGGTTGGAATATCATTCCGAAGAGTCGGAGCATAATTCCGAGGATCGGAGCATAATTCCGAAGAGTGCAGGCATTTCCAGGGATCGGAGCATGATTCCGATGAGCATAACTTCGGGGATCGGAGCATAATTCCGAGGATCGGAGCATAATTCAGAAGAGAGGAGCATGATTCCAGGGATCAGAGCATAATTCCGAAGAGAGGAGCATGATTCCAAAGGGTCGGAGCATAATTCCGATGAGCGGAGCATGATTCCAAAGGGGTCGGAGCGTAATTCCGACGGGCAGCAGACATTCTGACCGAAGCATAATTTCAATATAGAGGTTGATTCCCAGGCAAAACATAATTCCGAAAGGGATGGCAGATACTCCGAGGCGAAGCATGATTTCGACACGGGGTACATTCTGAGATGAAGCATGATTCCGGCGCAGAGCTTGTTGGCTGACTTGATTCCGAGACGAAGCATAATTCCGACAGGGAAGGCAGATACACTGAGGCGAAGCTTGATTTTCGACGCGGGGTACACTCTGAGACGAAGCCTAATTCCTACGCAGAGCTTGTTAGTCGACTTGGTTCCGAGGCGGAGCTTAATTCCGACGGGGAGGTCGCTGGTTGATTCCGAGCCGAAGCATAATTCCGGCAGGGAGGTCGTTGATTGATTCGATTTAGGTTGACATCAGCATCACTACACTTGAATATGGTACCAAGAACGAATCATCGATTGCCTTGAGAGGATTTGGGGATTTTGGTTTTTGTTTGGCATCAGTATCGCTACACTGGAATATGGTACTAGGAGCGAATTATCATTTGCATTGCTTATTAGGAAGCGATGGCTTAGGAGACAGGTTTTAGGTCCCTATCCCCTAAGACTTTTCAGTTTTATGAGCCGTAAGGGTCCCCCATAAAAGCATTTTCTCCCTACGAGTCATAAGGATCCCGTAGGTGTATTTTCTCCTTAGGATTCGTGGGGAATCCTAAGTGTGTTGCTCCTTTGTAAGTCGTAAGGATCTCACGCGGGAATTTTCTTCTCACAAATTCGCGAGGGCTTTACGAGTGCATTTTATCTCTTCTTCACAAGTTTTCACCCATTCGGGTTTTCACAAACTCACTGACAGTCCTGCTATTTTTACTCACGAAGCCCTTTCGGGTTTTCATCCGTGCCCATTTTGCTTGTGGACATACCTCCCTTTTTTTCTTATTTCTTTTTTTTTGTGAATCTTCATCGCTGGTGAAACATCTAATGTGGTCTCGCCGTTAGGACTTGGGAGAGATTGGGATTGTTTTACGCCCGTAGATTGTATACGGTATTACAGGACGTATGATCCAGATCGTAGGGCGAAAGAATTTCGGGACTTTTTCAGCGTCTGCATCGCTGTACTGGTACCAGGAGCGACCCATCATTCGCCGTCGGGAATTTGAGTTTTGGTTAGCGTCTGCATCGCTGCACTGGAATATGGTATCAGGAGTGACTCATCATTCGCCGTTGGGATATTCGGGAATTGGTTTTTAGATTGGCATCTGCATTGCTACACTGGAATAATTCCAGGAGCAACTCATCATTTGCCTTTCCCTGTTGGGAGGCGATAGCTTAGGAGACACGTTTAAATTCCTATCACTTAAGGCTTTTCAATTTTATGG
The DNA here is from genome assembly GCA_030015575.1 of Agapanthus africanus. Lineage (NCBI taxonomy): Eukaryota > Viridiplantae > Streptophyta > Magnoliopsida > Asparagales > Amaryllidaceae > Agapanthus > Agapanthus africanus. The sequence goes on from CM057339.1 coordinate 439,090,392, forward strand.
GCCGTAAGGGTCCCATAAAAGCATTTTCTCCCTACGAGTCGTAAGGATCCCGTAGGTGCATTTTCTCCTTAGGATTCGTGAAGACCCCCAAGTGTGCTTTTCCTTTGTGAGTCGTAAGGATCCCACGAAGGTTTGTTCTCCTCATGCATCGTGAGGACACATGAGTGGGTCTTCCCAATGGACCATAATTTGAAGGGCGGAGACCGGTCGCTGGACCGGTGGTTGCTGTGGGGCATGGGTATGATGAGAATTATTTGAGCCCGTGGATTATATACGGTGGTCAACTTAGGGACCAACCGTAGGGACGGAAGAATTTTGGGAATTTGGATTTTGGTTGGCGTCTGCATCGCTGCACTGGAATATGGTACCAGGAGCGACTTATCATTCGCCGTTTTTTTATTTTTTATTTACCGCGATTGCTCTATCATTTCAGCTTTTCTTATCGCGAAGGTCGCGATTGCCCTATCATTTCGGCTTTTTATTCGCGGTTGCCCCATCATTTTGGCTTTATTTTTATTTTTACTCGCTGATATTTATTGAGAGTTGTCCCATCATTTCGGCTTTTTATATTATTATATATATATATATATATATTTGTTTTATTTACACATTTTTACATCCCCAATTTAACGACTTAGAGGTCGACTGTTCCCAGTTTAATGACGTGGTTGTCGATTGTTTTCAGAGAAAGGCAGATGTTTGAGAGAATCAGTTTCATGAAGAACTTCGGTCTCCTTTTGTATGAAATTGGCGGTCGCGGCTTGACTGTTTGTTAACACGCCTTTGGACAGTTCTATCTCTCCTGCCTTGTATTGCTTTTTGACCCAATCTTTGAAGATGAAGCAGTCCTTAATGGAATGACCTATCACTCTGTGATAGGGGCAGTATTTGGGGTCGTCGGTCATATTCGCTTCCTGCGGTCTTTTTGACTCTGGCAGTTGTAGACCGTTCCTCCGAGCATCTTTGAATATTTTACGGATTTTGTCCTTTATGAAGGAATAGACCTTATCCAGCTTCTCTTTTAGTGGAGATTCTCCTCCTTCTCCGAACACTGGCTTCTGAGGCTGGTTGGCATTAGGCCCGCTCATCCCTAGCTTATTTCGGTTAGCCGAAGTGTTGAAAGATTCAGAATCATCGGAGTTTCCGCCTTTGGGATTTTCGTCTTTTCAATTTCTCCAGGACCTATTGTTATTTTGGGGATCCGAGGAGGACTCTAGCTTTGAGCGCTCCAGCATCTGAACTTTCCTGGTCAGCTCTTGGAATGTTTTGAGACCCGCGGTGCATGGAAACGGGGCCATCCAATTGTTGAGATTTCCGACAAGGAGACTGACAGATTGGTCCTGCTCTATCGGCGGTTCATATTTAACGGAGAGATTGCGCCATCGGGTTATGAAATTCGTGATGCTTTCATTGTTCTTTGGCTTTGTCCTTACGATGTCGGCAATGGTGATCTTATCACTGACACACATGAACCTTTGTCGGAGCAGATATTCCATTTGGACGAAAGTAGTAACGGAGCCATCCGGTATGCTCGCGTACCAGTCAAAAGCAACATCGGTTAAGCTATTAACGAACTGGCGGAGAAGAAGCGCATCGTTGCCCCCCAGTATTCCCGCATGAGGCTTTAAAGTGGGAGATGTTCTGATTCGTATTTCCTGTCCCATCAAATCTTCCGAATTTTGGAATGATATAGCGGCTAGGAAATTCTACCAGATCATACTGAGCAGCATATAGTCTCCCACTGCTGCTGATATCTTTTTGCGCTTCGGCTTCGGCTACCAATGTTTTGACTTTGTTGGAAACCATATTATCTGATCTTGAGTTAGCGGGCTATTGTCATCTGTAGCCAAGACATTTCCAGAGATAGGATGCGACTGGCTTTCGTGCGGTCGGCCCACCTTTGGATTTAGGGGAATAGGCGTCGGCTGTCTCGGGACACCATTTCCCGGTTCATGAGCAAAGCCCTGTGCTTGATTGGGCGGCTGAGAGGAAAGCTGGGCCGTGAGCTGTAAGACGGCGTTTGTCAAGTCATCAATTTTTTTTAGAGCTTGGCCATCTCCTTGTCTTTATTTCTAAGCTGCTTTCGGAGCTCCTGGAGAAGTTGCTGCTCTGCGGTCTTAGGATGAAAAGTTGGCTCATCTTCCATTCCGAGCCCGACTCCTCATGAACTGAAGGCTCTCTCTGCCTATCAACCTCACTGGGAGGATTTTCATCACCCTCCGGAGGATGCGGGTCTTGAGAAGTGACAACTATATTCACACCAGGTTGGATTTGAGATGTGGTGGCCCCGTCCTTGCTCTTGCTGCGCGTGCCCATCATATAAACAGTGTGGACCACATATCCGGCCATCTCATTATCTTTGGCGGGGTAACCCTGTTCCTCGAATCTCATGAAGTTCAGCCTAGCAGGAGCCTTAGCCATTTTGTTGGCTCTGTACCTGAGCCTTTTCTATCTCAGCTTCTCCATTTTGAAGGTTTGGCGGGCATCCGTTTTCCGGGAAGCCATTGTGAGTCGATTAGCGGGGAGCTTAGAGAAGACACCCGATCGAGCAGTTGTTAGGAGCACCACCGGAGCTTTCTCGAGACGCATTGTAGCTTTGTTGGTGTTGATGGCCTTGCCCCCAGCTGGGGCCAAGAAAAGTCGTTCAAACACCTACTTGCGTTTAGGTTGGGGCGCCTTCGAGACCACCACATTTGGCCTCTTACCTTTAGAGGCCGGTTTATCCATCATCAGGGCTTGAGGAGCAGAGATGGTGTTAGCTGGCATGAACATAATAGAGCTGAATGGTAGTGGCGGCTCCTCCCACTGTCGTCCGAGACTGGCCGGGAGGACCGTCCTGACGTCCATCTTCATCGTGTAGGAGATGGGAGCTGTGTTGAGAGCTGAGCTTGCCCTTAAAGACATTTTGTTGTGTCCGGAGATTTCAATTTGAAATTTTTTAACCTGCACAAAGAAACATGATTTCAGTACAGGCAATCAATGTATGTGTTGATTAAGTTTGCTTGGATATTTAACCCGATATATGGAAGGAGAGATAGGTCTCACTGGGCGTGTCAGAATCTGTAGGGTGTTTTTCATCACACCATTGAGATGGAAATACACGCGCGCTTGTCAGGCGTACTACAGATTCCCCCTGTCTAGTGTAGACGGGGGTTTATTGATTGTGGGGATCAGAATCTCCGGCAGCCGCGGACTAAGCTGCCGTTAATTACCTCTCGCCTTTAGAGCGAGGGAACCTCTGATTAACGGGTTAAACTGGTCATGCGAACTCAATATGCAATGTTCTGTTTTGAAGGGGTTTTAGATATATCGGGGGCCACGCAGAGTTTTTACGGGGGTCCCGCTACCCGGATAGAGGGCTGGGGTTCAAGGGGGCTAGCAGCCCCCTTGCGGGATGCGGGGCAGCGCCCGGTGGAAATTTTTTCTAACGGGAACAGTGGGGTCGAGTATGTGTGTGCGTGCATATATGTATATATATATAAAAAGGAAAGGGCACCCATTAGATACCTGGGAGAAGGCGCCAGCGCCTCACATGAGCGGCACGCAAGCGCTTAGGCGCTGGCGCATGCGCTTTGGGCGCGAGTGCCCCCATGTGCCTGGCACATGGGCGTTCGGGTGCTGGCGCTAGCGCTTTGGGCACTAGCGCCCCACGTGCCCGGTATGCGGGCGCTCGGGTGCTGGCGCCGGTGCGAGCGCCCCACATGCCCGGCACGTGGGCGCTCGGGCGCTGGCGCTGGCGCCCCATGTGCTAGGCACGCGGGCGCTCAGGGCTAGCGCTTTGGGTGCTTGGGCACTAGCGCCTCACATGCTAAGCACGTGGGCGCTCGGGCGTTGGGCGGAAAAAAGGGACTTGGTCCCTGCACTGGGAGTTGTACTCCCAAAAAGAAATACTTATTATTTTTTTTGTATGTGTGTATTTGAGGAGTTAAACTCCTAAGTTATTTTTGGAGCCGATGAAGGGGCTTCTCCTTTGAGTCCTGGGTCTCCGCCATAGTGGGATTTTCAGATATGGGTCTCCTTCTTCCTCGTCTGTTGGCCGGATCTTGAAGAAAAAGAAGTAAGAGATTTAAAATCTCCCTTTTTTGAGATCTAATGGAAGATCCGGGCTCCCCTTTGTGGGTTTTGTGGTGAATAAACTATTTAATTTTGGAAAAGGATGAGTAAAACTCTTGATTTAATTCAAAATAAGGGAAGAAGGTTTTAGAACCTTTTGGAAGGAGAAGGAGGCACAGGAACCCTAGTTTTTGGGGAGAATGAAAACTGTATTAGATATTTTCATCATGTTGCCTCTTATAGGCTTACACATTTACACATAGCCCCTTGGGCTTTACAAAATGACATTTTGCCCATCTCATGTCTCAAGTGCTATTTCTTTTTGCACATAAGCCATGGGCTTTACAAAATTTTGGCTTTATGCCAATTTTGCTTACATTCATGCATAAAAAATTACATCAAAATTATTTGTTACATGATTTTTATTTTGGCATGGGGAGGCCAGCCGTGGGGCTCGACTTAGGCATGCGCCCACTTGCCTGGGCTTGGGCCCGCTTACTTGGGGTTGACCTTGACTTTGACCCGGTCAACTGGGGTGCAAATTTTGACCCCAACACCAACATGTAGCCACAACACAGTATCAAGAGACAAGTATACTTGTTAAGATAAAGAGCAACCAGATAGCATACTATCATGTCGAGCAAGAAAGTCCTCTCTATATATGTCCAAGCATCCAATATAATATGCATCATATGTACAATAATGGCCTCTAGGACATATATACAACTAACAGATTCCAGTCCGGAGATGACAGAACAGGGGCTGTAATGAGGGAACTTTTAATTGATTTAAAAGCAGCCACGCAATCCAAATCAAAGTGAAATGTTGTATCCTTGGCCAAGAGAAGAGTTAAGGGTCTAGAAATTTTGCTAAAGTCCTTAATGAATCGCCTATAAAATCCTGCATGACCACGAAATGATCGTACATCTTTGACGCATTTAGGAGGAGGAACGTTGTGAATGACATCTATTTTAGTTTTGTCCTCCTCAATGCGTTTTCGTGAAATGATATGCCCTAAGACAATACCTTCTTGAACCATGAAATGGCATTTCTCCTAAATCAAAGTTAAATTTTTATCCTTACAGCGGGTGAGAACAGCGTTAAGATAACGCAGACATTCCTCAAAGGAGTCCCCAAATATGGAGAAATCATCCATGAATATCTCCAGAGAATTCTCAACCATGTCCGAGAATATTCCTATTATACACCGATGAAACGTAGCAGGAGCATTGCATAACCCAAAGGGCATGCGTCTATAAGCAAAAGTACTGAAAGGACAAGTAAAATTTGTCTTCTCTTGATCCTTTTCGGCGATGGGAATCTGGTTATACCCGGAGTATCCATCAAAGAAATAGTAGTATTCATGCCCGGCTAATCATTCCAACATCTGGTCAAATAAAGGTAAAGGGAAGTAATCTTTCCTCGTTGCGGCATTGAGTTTTCTATAATCAATACATACCCACCATCCAGTTTCGGTGCTTGTTTAGATCAACTCATTAGCCTCATTAGTTATGACCGTGATGCCAGAATTTTTAGGGACCATACGAATAGGACTTGCCCATTGGCTATCAGATATTTGGTAAATTATACCATTATCTAGGCATTTGACGATTTCTTTCTTTACCGTCTCCTTCATGATGGGATTCAACCGTCTTTGTGGGTATCGAGATGGTTTGGCTTTATCCATCAAATGTATATGATGTTCAACAATCAAGGGTCCCTTTGATGTCTGCTATTGTCCAACCAAAAACTTATCGATTCGATCTTAAGACTGACAAAACAGCCCGCTCTTCCTCTAAAGCTAGAGAAGCTGATATGATAACGGGCAAAGACTCATTCTCACCTAAATATGCATATTTAAGATAAGACGGTGGTGGCTTGAGATCTAGTGTCGGCAGAGAGACGATAGAAAATAGGGTATGGTACTCGGACTCTTTAAGAGGTTCATGACTAGCGTAAGAGATTGACTCAGAAAGCTCGTCTAACTTTTGCGACAAGTCAAAGAATTCGGACTCGAGGATGGATTTGTCGACAGAAGGGTCCCCATTCGTATAAATAGCCGGATCAAACAATAACGTTCTAGTGGCTTCGAGATCACTATCACAAAGTTCCTCAACTTCACACCTATCGGAAGCTATATCGTTGACAGAACATATATCAATTAGATGAGCAGAAGGTTCGGAGGGTTGACTTCCTATACTGAAAATGTTAAGCTCAATTATCATCTTCCAGAAGGATAGGTTCATAGAGCCGTTACGACAATTGATTACAGTATTGGATGTTGCTAGAAAAGGACGACCAAGAATCACCGGGATTTGGTTCTGTAGGTTCAACACAGGCTGTGTATCTAAAACTATAAAGTCTACCGGGAATATAAATTCCCCGACTTTGATTAACACGTCCTCTAGCTCACCCCTAGGGTAGGTGATAGATCAATCGGCTACCTGGAGAGTGCAGTGCACAGGTTTCAACTCTCCTATGCCTAATTGCTCATAGACAGAATACGGGAGAAAGTTAACACTAGCACCTAAATCGAGCAGAGTGTGATATATATTTTTACCCCCAATAGTTATAGATATTGTAGGACAACCGGGGTCCTTACGTTTCATGGGCAATTGTTGGGTAAAAGCAGTGCTCACATTGCTCGCTAAGAAAACCTTTTTAAGCACTTGAGTTTTCCTCTTCCTAATGCATAAGTACTCAAGAATTTTCGCATAGGACGAAACTTGTTGGATAGTATCTAAGAGAGGAATATTAATGTTAACTTAAACATTTCCACAATTTTTTCCATTTGTGCATTTGGTTTGTTGGCCATCAACCTGTTTGGAAAATAAGCTTTATCAATAAGGGTTGGGTCCAACATTTGAGGAGAAGTTTGTGGGGATGGAATGGATCCCGAAATTGTATTCGGGAGGGTCTGAGATGGAGTTCATTCAAGGATGTGGGCTGAGGGTTTGAGCCTAGTGAAGAATGGAGAATAGGCTCAAAAGAAAATGGTGGACTAGACGAATTAGGAGTAGAAGTAATAACCGGGGTTTCATCTGACTCATCATCATCAACTTGTTTACCAACATTATTGTTTAGCACCCTTCCCGATCTCAACATAGTTATGACACTCACATTATGATTTTGTTGGTTAAAGGCGAAGTTTGCGCTTTGTGAGTGGCCGGGATTTGGTAGAGCTTGAGATGGAAGTCTCCCTTTCTCTTTTTCACTCATTACGGCATTTAGCTGTGCAATTTGTGCTTCGATCAATTTTATGCTTTCACCATGGGAAGCAGTGTGTTGTACTAACGTTTGGATAGAAGATGTTAAATTAGCCGTCGTTTGGGTAGAGTGTTTAATAAACGTTTCTTAGTATCTTTCGAGTGCAGAGGTTTTCTCGGTACCGGCCGTTGGAGTATTAGTCTGTGTTTAGAAGGAATTATTATAAGGGATAAAGTTGTTGGCCGGATTTTGGAAAGATTGCGGTTGAAAGGGGTGCTGAATTTGGTGTGGTGGCTGTTGTTGCTGTGGGGGAAGCTTTTGATAGTTATTTTGGCTTGGGAACTGATTTTGAGTTTGAGTTTGATTTTGGTTCCATGCATAATTAGGATGATTCATCCATCCCTGATTATAGGTAGAGGAATAAGGATCGTTTCTAGGTCTTTACTGAAAAACAGCATTAGTTTGTTCTTGACCTTCAGACGGAGGAATCAAAGGACATTCTTTTGTTAAATGGGATGGGTCAAAACAGCAGCCACACATGGTTTTGGAGAGCGTAACTTGGTTTTTGGAGGCTGAAAAGAATTTGCTTTCCATAGTTTCGAGTTTCTTTTGCATTCTGGCCATTTCGGCTTTCACTGCGATGGAAACGTCGAACTGATGAATACCTGCCCTAGATGAAGACGATGTTGGTCTAGTGCTTTCCTAGTATAATGTTTGTTCGGAGAGATCTTCCAGAAATTGCCATGCTTCGCCATCGTCTTTTGACATGAAATGGCATTGACAAATGGTTTCAAGCATTTGTTTTGTTGCTGGATTAACACCCTCATATACAATGTGGCAAAGTTGTCATCTATCGATTCCATGATGAGGGTGTTGTACAAGAAGATCTTTAAGTCGTTCAAAGCATTTCCAAAAGGGTTCATCGGGGTGTTGGGCAAACTGGTTAATCTTGCTCCGAATATGGGCGGTCTTGTGATGAAGATAGAATTTCTTAAGGAATGCTATAACAAATTCATCCCATTTAGCGATAGAATGTGCGGCGGTGCTATAAAGTTACTTTTCTGCGAGATCGCACAAGGTAAAAGGAAGAAGATGTAATCGCAGAGCATCGCCTAAAAGTTGGGTTGTGCAAATCATAGCACATACGTTTTCGAATTTGGTTATAAAAACGTATGCATCTTCAGATTCAAGCCCGTGAAATTTAGGCAACAAGTTGATGAAATGGGGTTTAATTTCGAAATTATCCCCATTGGGTGGTGGAAGAGACAGACACGTAGGAAGGGATCCGTGTACGGAGTAGCATCTGTCTTGTAGAGGTATGCGTTGTGGATTTTGCACATTTACGGGTGGTGGCAGAGTGGTGTCGTTAAAACCCGATAGAGATCCGACCATTTCGGGGGAGGATTGATCGTTTTTCCGTTGTGTAGTATGAATCAATTCAAAAGGTCCCCTAAAACGGCACCATTTGATTGAAACTGTTTCTTGTGTCGGTATTCAGAAAATTTATAAAGAACTTCACAACCAAAAAAAAATATTTTGACCGCAATCAAACCACGGTGTCAGCTGTAGTTAATGAGTGAGTGCGGATCGTCCACAGGGATTGCACGATTCGTTTGTATTATGATATGCTTGAATTGAAAAGTTAAGCTAAGATAAACGAAAACATGATTCAAGAATTTTGATTTTCAAGTGTCACTATTATATTCAAGAAGCAAGAAAATGATAAACAATCAAGAATCGGTGTATCGAGGATATTTCCAATCAACAGTCAAGAATCTAAAAGAGGCTCGTAGGAATCGACCGGGTCTATAGACGTGATGTAATCTCAAGATTTTTTGTGTTCTTGTCCTTCGAAGGATTGATACTAGATCGATGAAACTCGACGAGAGTTAGGGCTTTCTCGTGAAACTAGGGTTTCATCTTATCCCTTGTTCTTTTGTCGATATCATTCACATTCTAGCCTCTAGCAATTTCAAGAAACGATCCTAACTTCCCAATTTCGAGCGATATCATTCAAGAAAGCATCGTAACGAAATGGGTTGTCGGTTCTTGAACTTGCTAGGGTTTACAAAACTCGTAGGAATCAAGAATCGATTAAAGCTATGTTACATCATCATTCTATTGACCGTCTCGACTCCTCGACGAGCGGAGTTTTATTCACACATCACCACACAGAAAATATTTACGAATTGTAAGGATATCATGATGCAGAATTTAAAGAAAACAAGATAAAAGAATATCACCTTTATTTATCTCAACAATTTTGATTACATTCGCTTCAAGAACTACAAGAAGAAGAATCTAGATTGTTGATCGGGCGTCGCTCAGCTCCGTGAGTCGTGGATCGGCTCGGATCGCTTGCTCCGTTGAAGATCGGCTTCGCTCATAAAGGTTGTAGGGCTTCTTGCTTAATGGGTACTCGGGATCTTGATTTTTAATTGGAATTAGGGTTAGGGTTTCACACAAGCCCTGTCACTAGACTTGTGGAAGAAGAAGATGAAGAGAGAGATAGATTGGGGATAGATTCACTAATTGGATGAATAATTCCCAAAGTTGAATAATTGAATTATAATGAGCCTAGGGTCTTATTTATAGAGCACCCAAACCCTAAGCCTCTTGAGTTCCCTCCAAAAGTTTGTTGAAAGACTTCTAGAAGTAGTTTGTTAGGCTTAGCTTAGGGTTTAAGCTAGGGTTTAGGGGGAAAGTTCTAGAATGATAGGCTAGTTTAGTGTAAATCAAAGTGTTTGCTGATCTGGTAGAAGTCCCCAGAGTCTTCTGGAAAATGTCATGCTTTTCTGAACTGTAGCCACTGAAAGAAGCAACTTGGGCCAAATTTGAGGAGATGACTTCATCAATAGGCCGCGGATCCGCGGCACAAGGAGGATCTGGCCGCGGATCCGCGGCTCCATGAGGGTCTTGGGCTTTGTGCTTTCTGGAGTGGTCTTGTACTGCTATTTGGGGCTTTGTATGATATGTTGATTTGTGATTGCTCCTTTGGATTGATACCAGATTTGAATTGACGCAATATTTGAGCAGTGTAAATTTGAGCGATCTTCTCCTTTTCCTGCACAGACTTCGAAACATGGGTTGCGATATATAGAAAATATGCCATGTAATGAAATGCAGTCAATTTCCCTAGAAATGCCGGTTTTAAGGTCTAATACATGTAATCTGATATTTTGTGACAGTTTTGCTAATATGTAGAATATGAATGTCGAACACCTCTATATGAATGCAAATGATGAGGAAATTGCTGGTTAAAATATGCAATATTTTCGACTGATCAAATACCCCCAAACTTAATTTCGATCGTCTCGAGCGAATGTTTTATTAAAAAGAGAAGGAGAAAATAAAGAAAAAGAAAAACTAACTAGCACACTTTCGTAGGCAACACGATTGCACTGAGCACGTGCAACAAGCCTTTAAACCTCTAGGTGTCCCTAGTAGGAGGAGTGTTGTCTCCTGAGGGTTTTCAGCGGATTGCACCCACAAAATCCAATAATAAAAGAAAGATCATGAATATTACATTTAAAGACAAGAATTGTAAAAGAAAAGCCTTGAAAATTAGGGTTTCCAACTAAGCTAGCTTTTCGGTTGTTATGAGCCATATCTTAATGGTCATGAAAAGATGTTAGAAATCACGTTCTCCCTCAATAAAACATCGTCTTATTTTTCATTCCTATCTGTTTTCCAAACATCGATCATATCACCCTACGTGTGTGTAAAGGACATCCCTACACCCGGAGAATTCAATTCAAGCTATCATACTCTTGCCCATCAGCCTCAGTACTTTTTGATAAACGAGATTGCTCACACACTTTCATGCGACCGTTAATACTTCTTGAGGTACTAACCGACCGATTACTCCTGTGCTTGCTTACTTGGTGTATTTTCCTCGTCTTGCACCACCTCAGGCATAGCAGTGACTCCCAGACCAGTTGGCCTTAGGGCACTAGGTGAAGAAGCACCCTTGCTATATATTTTTTATTGCTCTCGGTGATAACAAAACCAGTGTCCATTTTTCTCACCACTTTATATTTTCTTCATTTTTTTTTGCCCATACTTTTGGCTTTAAGACAAGAGCATTTCAAGGTATCTTTTACTATCCCAGGCTTTAAGACGTGTGTAAGTGCGAATAGCAGGGTATCAACGTTCAAAATGTTTGGCTTCCCGAATAGAAACTATTTTTCAGACTTATTTTTATCCTCAGATTAGTGACGTCTTTCATCTTACTAACCCTTGGGACAACGGCTCATAACTACTTATTACTAGTTCGTATAAGAAAACTTCTAATTTTCTTGGTTTTCTTAAATTTTTCTAATCTCATGGATGTAATTTTTCACTATCTAAACTTTTATTATCTTATTTATGTAAAAAAAATATTTTTATCTTTTTGAAAATTTTTAAATTTTTATAGGTTTTGAAAAAATGTTTTGAGCTTATGCAAATGATATGCAAATGATGCAAAAATAAGCACAAACCTCCCCCAAACTTGTTTTCAACAGTGTCCTCACTGTTGCCATCAACTAAATCTTGAAAAACCTGTAAGCTTGGGAGGAATTTATTAGTGGGGGCAAAATATATAAGTGAAGAACCTCCCCCAAACTTATTTTTGGCTCATCATTTTGTAAAAATTCTTTTTAGGAGCCAGAAAAACATACCCCCCCAAACTTGAGTTATGCAATATTAAGCTTTGAAAATCACAAGTGGGGGTCAAAAATCATTGGTCGATGCCAAGCTTTGCAAAGACCGAAGGTTAACACTAACCATTCAAAATTTTTATCAATGCAGTGCTCTGGTTGGTGGAAGAAGAAGAAGGGAAAGGTTAAGTGGTGGAACAGAATGTGTGTGCGTCTCATTTTGGAGAGACGATGCAGTGAATGTGATGGATTACTCGCATTCTTTTTACAAGTCAAAAGAAGGGGTGGAGGTTCAATTTCATTGATTGGGAGATGAATCATCACAACACCCGTGTCATTTAAAAATGCGAGTTCATTAGCGAAGATCTCCTCAAAAGTTTCATCCATACCCCGATGAATAATGTCATCACAAAGTGCGGGGTGATCTTCAGACTCTAAAAACAGTTCATAATCCGTGTTAATTGTTGACCCGGACATCTCAGTGGAAGAGTCCGTATGTGTATTATACATAGTTGGGTCAAACAACAACCTATGAAAAGAGTCAAGATCAGTATCAGGAGGATTGTCAAATTCGCTGCTGTCGACATCCATTAAGTCGACAGAACAGACCTGAGCAGTAGGTTCGGAGGGTACACTTCCCAACTTATAAATGTTCAGTTCTATTGACCTATTCCCGAAGGATAGGGTCATAGAACCATTACGACAGATGATTATTGCATTGGAAGTGGCCAAAAAGGGGCGACCTAAAATCACCGGAATTTGATTCCGTGGGTTCGCTACAGGCTGTGTATCAATTACAATAAAATCCACAGGGAATATAAATTCCCCGATTTTTATTAACACATCCTCCAGTTCATCCCTAGGTCTGGTGATTGATCGGTCAGCCATCTGGAGAGTGCAAGAAGATGGTTTTAACTCTCCGATCCCTAACTGCTCATAAACTGAGAAAGGAAATAGATTAACACTTGCCCCAAGATCTAATAGAGCACGGTTAATGTGTTTCTCCCCAATAGAGATGGAAATCGTAGGATAACCAGGATCCTTACGTTTTCTCGGTAATTGCTGGGGGAAAGCCGTGTCTACTGTCTTTGCCATGAATATCTTCTTAGGCATTTGTTTCTTCCTCTTTCTAGTGCACAAGTCTTTAAGAACTTTCGCATATGCAGGGACTTGTTGGATAGCATCTAGAAGAGGGATATTGATATTAACCTGTTTAAACATCTCAGTGATCTTCTCCATATGTGGACTTGGTGTGTTAGCCCTTAACCGATTAGGGTAAGGTGCTTTAGCAATAAGTGCTGGGTCCATCATAGGAGAAGGAAGTGTGTGTGGAACCGATCCCAGTATAGAAGTGGGAATCGTCCGTGGAGGGGTAAAAGAGGTGGGCTGTAGTGGCGAACCTTTTGGGAAATGAAGAATAGGCTCGGAAGAAGGTGGTAGGGTAGAAGAACTGGGGTCAGAAGTGTGTGTGTGTAGAAAGGTCTCAGCCGGGGTGTTGATATGATTTTCAGTATCATCAATTTCTTCCCCAACATGATTGTCAAGCACTCTTCCAGATCTCAGCGTGGTGATTGCATTCACGTGATGTGAATAGCCAGGGTTGGGTAAGGGTTGAGCTGGAAGTTTCCCTTTCTCTCTTGCACTCATTTCAGCTTTTAATCGTGCAATTTCTTCTTCCATCGATTTAATACTCTCGTTTTGGGACGCAGAGTTTTTCTCAATTTTATCGACAGAAGACTTCATTTCAGCCGAAACTTGCATGATATTTGTTAAGACCAAATTCATGTATTGTGCAAAAGAAGAGGATTCATCAGTTCCGGTCAACTGTAAAGGACTAGACAGTGCAGGTGTGTTGACCTGATTTTGAAAATTATGTGCTTGAAAGGGGTGCTGACTCAATTGAAGTTGTGGCTGCTGTTGTGGTGGAGGGAGAGCCTTTTGAAAATTGTTTTGGTTTGGAACCGTGTTTTGTGATTGTGATTGGTTCCAAGCAAAATTAGGGTGATTCCTCCAACCCTGATTATATGTGGAAGAAAAAGGATCGTTTCTCGGTCTTTGAAATGCGGCATTGGTATGCTCACGACCTTGAAACGGACATTCTTCCGTCAAGTGAGACGGATCAGAACAGCAGCCACAAACAGTTTTGGAAAGTGACATTTGATTAAGGGAGGCAGCTAAAAATTTATTTTCCATAGTCTCGAGTTTCTTTTGTATAGCTGAAATGTCAGCTCTAACTCCTATGGAAACATCTGATTGGTTGTTGCCACTCCTAAATGATGGACTTTCCCACTGCAAAGACTTTTCAGCGAACTCTTCTAAATATCGCCAAGCTTCCCCGTCATCCTTGGACATGAAGGTACCTTGACACATGTTTTCAAGGCTCTGTTTAGTGCTAGGTTTACTGCCCTCATATATGATTCGGCAAAGCTCCCATCTCGGGATGCCGTGATGAGGACATTGAACCAATAGATCCTTGAAACGTTCAAAGTATTTTGAAAATGGTTCCGCAGGGAGCTGGGCAAATTGATTTAGTTCGCTACGGATTCGAGCTGTCTTTTGTATTGGGTAAAATTTCTTAAGGAATGCAGCGACGAATTCTCCCCAATTCGTAATAGAATGTGCGGTAGTGTTATATAGCCACTTCTCGGCTATATCGCACAATGTAAATGGAAGAAGTCGTAGACGCATCGCATCCACAGAAAGTTGTGACGTACCCATCATTGCGCATACGTTTTCAAATTTGGTAATGAAAACGTAAGCGTCCTCAGTCTCGAGTCCGTGGTATTTGGGTAAAAGATTGATATACTAGGGCTTAATCTCAAAGTTATCCCCATTGGCTGGTGGTGTGGATAAGCAGGTCGAAAGAGGACCTCTAAGTGGATAGCACCTCTCCTGGAGAGAGAGATGCGAGGTGGATTCTGCGCACCAACGGACGGCGGCAGATTAGGGTTAAAGAAATTTGATGGATTCGGGTCCATCGGTGTGGGTGTGGTAGTGGGTAAAGAAAAGTTAAATGGAGAAATATCGACTTCGGAGTCGATAAAGGGTACGCGGACTAAACGGGCACTAGAATCCCGTGTCCAGCCTATCTTGTACTAAAAAGGGTTAGTACAAGTGGCATCGTTGGCTTATAATTAGGGGTAAGTGAATGCGGTGTTTGCTTTTGAAAAGGGACGGATTTTTGAAAAATAATGATGCGACACAACAAATGCAACACACAACCCTAGAATCTAGTGGTCACCTAGGTCCGGCTCTAGACCGCTCCTAACTGCCAAAAGACAAGTCGCAGGATAGAATCCTCCACTGCCTCTTTCTCCCCCTATGGCCGGATGAGTGCCAGGTAAGTGGGAAGGTACTCCACTACGTAAGTAGTGGGCCTAATTAATAACCACTAGCCTTAGACACACTCGCCTTAGGCACCACAAGAAAACGTGGATAAGCAATGAATTACCCACGACCTTCTCCTGTCCTAATTGAGCACGACAGTCCTTAGAGTCATCTCTAGATTTCTTTTAGTTAATGTGGGTTAATGTGGATGCAAGTTTGGTGGTTTTCGGGGCCTAGGAAGGGTAATGAACTCCCCACCTAATTTGGATTTGGCCGTGCCCCTTAATATCCGTATTAATATGCAAACAACCAAGAATCAAAAACACGCACAATTTACTTTTGCAATTTACGAGCTGCGATTATTTGCAAAGAATCCTGCAGTAAAGTATTAGTTGGAGCTAAAAAGAGGAGAGAGGAGAGAGCAAGAAGTCACCTGCTGCAAAGATACTGCAGAGATCACCTCAACATGCCGCGGTTCCGCCGCAGATGGTGGGTATTGGCCGCGCTTCCGCGGTCCTATGGTGGGTTCACAGCACCAAATTTCACCAGGGAACATCTGTTAACTCCCTCTACTCTCTGGTATTTTCCAAAAATTTTTATCAATTCCCAGAAAGCTCCAGATCTCCTTGTAATGAAACACAACAAATTGTTTAGGGTTTGCACGAATTTGGATCTCAAAATAACAATGGAATAATTCTTTCAATTCAAACTATAAAATGTAAACGAATTAGCGCGTGATCCCCGGCAACGGCGCCATTTTGATTGATCGTTTTTCCGTTGTGTAGTATGAATCAATTCAAAAGGTCCCCTAAAACGGCACCATTTGATTGAAACTGTTTCTTGTGTCGGTATTCAGAAAATTTATAAAGAACTTCACAACCAAAAAAAATATTTTGACCGCAATCAAACCACGGTGTCGGTGTAGTGTTATGAGTGAGTGCGGGTCGTCCACAGGGATTGCACGATTCGTTTGTATTATGATATGCTTGAATTGAAAAGTTAAGCTAAGATAAACGAAAACATGATTCAAGAATTTTGATTTTCAAGTGTCACTATTCTATTCAAGAAGCAAGAAAATGATAAACAATCAAGAATCGGTGTATCGAGGATATTTCCAATCAACAGTCAAGAATCTAAAAGAGGCTCGTAGGAATCGATCGGGTCTATAGACGTGATGTAATCTAAAGATTTCGTGTTCTTGTCCTTCGAAGGTTTGATACTAGATCGATGATACTCGACGAGAGTTAGGGCTTTCTCGTGAAACTATGGTTTCATCTTATCCCTTGTTCTTTTGTCGATATCATTTACATTCTAGCCTCTAGCAATTTCAAGAAACGATCCTAACTTCCCAATTTCGAGCGATATCATTCAAGAAAGCATCGTAACGAAATGGGTTGTCGGTTCTTGAACTTGCTAGGGTTTACAAAACTCGTAGGAATCAAGAATCGATTAAAGCTATGTTACATCATCATTCTATTGACCGTCTCGACTCCTCGACGAGCGGAGTTTTATTCACACATCACCACACAGAAAATATTTACGAATTGTAAGGATATCATGATGCAGAATTTAAAGAAAACAAGATAAAAGAATATCACCTTTATTTATCTCAACAATTTTGATTACATTCGCTTCAAGAACTACAAGAAGAAGAATCTAGATTGTTGATCGGGCGTCGCTCAGCTCCGTGAGTCGTGGATCGGCTCGGATCGCTTGCTCCGTTGAAGATCGGCTTCGCTCATAAAGGTTGTAGGGCTTCTTGCTTAATGGGTACTCGGGATCTTGATTTTTAATTGGAATTAGGGTTAGGGTTTCACACAAGCCCTGTCACTAGACTTGTGGAAGAAGAAAATGAAGAGAGAGATAGATTGGGGATAGATTCACTAATTGGATGAATAATTCCCAAAGTTGAATAATTGAATTATAATGAGCCTAGGGTCTTATTTATAGAGAACCCAAACCCAAAGCCTCTTGAGTTCCCTCCAAAAGTTTGTTGAAAGACTTCTAGAAGTAGTTTGTTAGGCTTAGCTTAGGGTTTAAGCTAGGGTTTAGGGGGAAAGTTCTAGAATGATAGGCTGGTTTAGTGTAAATCAAAGTGTTTGCTGATCTGGTAGAAGTCCCTGGAGTCTTCTGGAAAATGTCATGCTTTTCTGAACTGTAGCCACTGAAAGAAGCAACTTGGGCCAAATTTTAGGAGATGACTTCATCAATAGGCCGCGGATCCGCGGCACAAGGAGGATCTGGCCGCGGATCCGCGGCTCCATGAGGGTCTTGGGCTTTGTGCTTTCTGGAGTGGTCTTGTACAGCTATTTGGGGCTTTGTATGATATGTTGATTTGTGATTGCTCCTTTGGATTGATACCAGATTTGAATTGACGCAATATTTGAGCAGTGTAAATTTGAGCGAGCTTCTCCTTTTCCTGCACAGACTTCGAAACACGGGTTGCGATATATAGAAAATATGCCATGTAATGAAATGCAGTCAATTTCCCTAGAAATGCCGGTTTTAAGGTCTAATACATGTAATCTGATATTTTGTGACAGTTTTGCTAATATGTAGAATATGAATGCCGAACACCTCTATATGAATGCAAATGATGAGGAAATTGCTGGTTAAAATATGCAATATTTTCGACTGATCAGGGGATGTGGTAGGTGGAGGAAAAATAGATGATGAAGAAGCATCGACATCAGAGTCGGTAGCAAACACGTGGACTGGGCGGTCACTAGAATCCCGTGTCCAGCCGATCATTCACTAAACGGGTTTAGTGCACGAGGCAGCGTGTGATATGTGTGAGAAAAATTTTAAGAAAGTTTGTTTTGAAAAAGATGTCGGACGTGAGGCTTGACTCAATAAATCACAAAATGCACAATCAATCCCTAGAGCTAGGGTCTCCTAGGCCAAGTCACTAGACCGCTCCTAGACTTTCAAAGGAAAAGTCACAGGATCAATCCTCTACTACCTCCTTATTAATCTTGCGGCCAAGTAAGTGCCAGGTAAGTGGAAGGTATCCGCTATACGAATCACTGAAATAGCGGGCTTAATTAAGTAACCATTTTTCTTAGTCACACTTGCCTAGACACCACAAGAGAAATGCTGATAAGCAATAGATTACCCACGACCCTCCACTGTCCTAATTGAGCGCAACAGTCCTTAGAGACTTGGTCTAGATATTTTTTATTAATGTAGGGTGATAGTATGCTCGTTTGTGATTTGTGGGGACTAGGAAGGGTGATGAAATCCCCACTTAATCTGAATTTGGGTTTATTAACCTTTAATGTCTGGTTTAGATATGCAAAAACAAACCGAAATCAAAACTTGCAAAAAGATTTTTGAGTGGCGCTGTTTGCAAAGAATCTTACAGGTAAAATCAGATTATTGGAGCTTTAGAGGAGAGAGAAAGATACTAGGAAAATACCACAGAAGTTTGGGGGCCCAAACCCTCAAGAAGGTCGCGGTTCCGCCGCCAAATGAGCAAAGAGCCATGGTTCCACCTCCGTTTCCCAAGAGCTTCTGCTGAAATTTCTTTAGGGCACACCTATGCTCCTTTGGTCCAAGTTTAAGGTCTCTGGCTCTCTGTAAGCTTGCACTAGTTACTCCAGATTCCCTTGCAAAACTCGCACAATAATTGTTAGACACACAAGATGCGGTTTTGGTTCTCATTTATTTTATGTTTGCTGGTTTTTATAAGAAATCAACCCGAATAACAAGAAAAAAATTACGATCATTTTCCCAGCAAAAGGCGACATTTCATTGATCGTTCGAAAAAAGTGTTTTGTAAATAATCGCAATCAAAACGGTGTCGCTAGTAGCTAGCCATGATAAGTACGGGTCCTCCGCAGGGAAACGTGAACGCTTTTCTTGTTTTAAAAGAGTTGATGAAAGAGACGGGTGATTGTTATCGTTCTATTTTAACACGGATGTAAAATTTATAGTAAAAAGGCCTGTAGGGTTCATAGGACTTAGTAGTTAATGGATGAATATTAAAAATGACTCTTTTTATCTTTTAATAGTTTAAAACAATAGCGATAGCGATGAATGTGGATTAGGGTTTTTGGAGGGAATTAGGGTTTCCCACTACCGACCCTTGTCCGTCCATTGATCTCTATTCATGTCAAGCCCTTAATAAAACAAGTGTTTAACCAATTTCAAATCGCGGTCGTGACTATCAATAAATTGGTAGTACGCCCGATAAGTAGGTTAACATTTATTTTGCTAAATTTTATAAACTTTAAAATGTTAAAAAGAAAAAAGATTTTTCATCCATTATTCTACCATATCCTACAAACCGTAGCAAGTATGGAATTACTTGCCCATGGTTAATTTAGAAAAGAGGTTGAAGATGAATGAAAGTATAATGAAGATGCAGAAAAGCAATGCGTAAAAAGCAATGCGTAAAAGTATGTGCAAAAATAATGGAGATAGATAACAAGAATCCTAGTTTGCTCTAGATCACTCTCTCTTTAATCACAACTCTCTTTATTAATCAACTATTGCATACAACTTTTCTTCTTAGAAAGTAGATAACAAGAATCCTAGTTTGCTCTAGATCACTCTCTCTTTATGGAGATAGATGAATAGATGATGATTTGATCTCATGGATAATTTTGAATGCACAACTCTCGGTCCTTTATATAATCCCTAAAACCAGAAACCCTAAATTCCATATATTAGTAGATACTATTAAGATCAGATCCAAAAAGTCCCACATCGAACGTTTATCAAGGATCCGCGATGTAACATTTCAAAAAAATAAAATATTATTTTTGGGAATTTTTATAATTAAATAATATTATATTGAATATTTTAATAGGGCGGTATAATTAAAAACCGATAAATTGGGGAAAAATTTGGAAAAATATAGAAATTTCTAAAAGAGGGTGTTTTATGTGAATTATGCAAATTTTAAGTTTTTATGATTTATTATACACTAACTTTGTGCTAATCGCGATTAAAAATCGCTAATCGGATTTTAAGTGTGTTTTGTGCAAAACATGCAGCATATTTTTTCACACTTGTGTTACATTTTCTGTCACGACCCGAGAGTTCGACTCGTGACCGGCACTTAACCACGCAACGTCTACATGCGTAACGCGGCTAAGTAAGCCGAACCCAGAAATCAAAACCAATAAATATAGAGTGATTTTAAAACATTTGTAAAACAATCGTACATGTCCGAAAAACTTCCATTTATTTAGTAGAAAACCTTTTTAAGTCCCAAGTTACAAGTTTTATAATTTTGGTAACATTTCCCTTTTTAAAACATTAGCCCCGAAAGTCGAGTAAAAGTAAGATGCAGCGGAAATAACAAGTGACATGAATAAGGCATCACAATATGATATACGACGCCGTAGCGAAGAATACACAGTAAAACAAGGACAATATCATAAAAGATAAAACTGCATAAGGTAACGTCGGCTCACATGCGAGCTCGACACCAGAATATAAAATCATACATATCGTCCTCACAACTGTCTCTAAGTCAATACATAAGGTAGATGGAGAGTACTAGATACATCAATATACAACTGAAAGATAACAGATACCGTACAAAACCCACCTAAACAGCAAAAGGGCTATCTCTGCTCAAAGGGGTATCTGTGCCAAAAGATGAGGAAACAGCCAGCCGTGACTACTCCCAAGGGCAACCTGCAAACACTGTGGCACAACGGGGGTGAGTTGCCAACTCGTGAATAGAGATAACATATAAAGGTGATCGCAGGCATGCACATATAGCGTGGCTCTACTAATGCCAGCAAATGATATCAATGCATGTCAACAGTGGATACAGTAGTAATGCATGTACTCTAACAGGTAAATGCCACAGGATGAGATGTATAGCAATCAATACTGAGTATGGGATAAATAATATCTACATGGACTATGTCAACATGGAAAGCAATGATCGGTGCCTCAAACTGCACCCAAATCCCACATATACTCAGACGCCGGCACACCCATCGGCCCTCAAATCCTGTATATCTCGGAGGAATCACGAGTGCCCAACATCGGCACCCAAAACATCGTAAAATACCCGTGTCCAGCATCGACACGTAAATCCTCGAATATCGGGCGCCGTCAATCCGGACCGGCCCCACGGGGTCCGTCTGCGGTATCGGCCCTCGGCCCCGGCAGTACGGATCCTCCCGCATCCATCACTCGACTCTGGTCAGTATCCTCCGGACAACTGCCAGGTCCAACCAATCACCGGTAGGTACTCGCCCGCCTCCAGGCTCAATCGGCAAATCCCATCGATCGTCTCGCCGAGGGGAACCATACCGGGCCCACCACGAACCCGCAAACGGAACATCCACTCCTCGAATCGGGTTTCAAGCACACGTCTCAGCACCGAGAAAACGCGTGGTGGACACACCAAAATATCATATCACGAGGTACCGGGTTTTCAAAATAGCATATCTTTCCTTAAATAATTCCACGGTCCTCAAAACAGAAATCACATGAAAATCATATCAATCACATGTAAGATGAACTACAGCAACAATACAACAGTATAATCATGGCAGTTCTACAGTGAGTGTGGCATGGCAATTACTAACGGTGTGTGTGTAGCATGTAAATAGTGCTCGTGCAACATAAACCGTTAGTAATAGTGTGGTGTTCTATCAGTTCTAGCATATATCAATAACACATAGCAGGGAAATGCAATATGAGATGACAGTCCATAGGTAAATGCAATATGTAATACTAAGATCCTATCAGCCCTGACGCATAACGCCATGCGGGCGATATCCCCGTAGATGTGAAATCTACTCACCGTGTCTCGCGCTAAGTGTATCCAACCACTTGCTTGCCCTTCTTCGCAGCGTCCGTCTCACTGGCCTGCGAACCTAGAATCACATATACATATCACACATAAGCTTAAGTCACAAAACGCGACATTAAAATCCAACAAGAAACCTGTGTCGCAAACCAATCGCGCGTGTGCGCGATACGCTAAAACGTGTAAACACGCGCCACGAAACTACCTCGACGCGCTGCGATACGCAGAACCCAAACCTACTCACGTATCACGCGTGTCGCGAAGGTTTAGAAAAACGGCAAAACAGGTATTTGGTCCCAGATTTTCCTACAGAATTGATCTTAAAAATATATATATACCAAAACACTACCCACAGTAGCAGACACCCACTGGACCAAACCCCAACCCAAACCCTACCCATCTGGCCGCAATTGGCGGCCAGAATGAGGAAATTGGCGGCCTACTGTAGCTGTATGGGGGTCGGGTTTCACCTGGTGCATCATCTCTACTCCACTACACTACAGTCTTCCCAAAATCAATCTGCACTCACCGAGTTGATAGCAGTTCCAGAAAACTCACATTTTGCCCAAATACGATATTTGCATCAAACATGAAATCTGGTGGTATTTTAGTGTAATAGGGGTTCGACTAAGTTACAATGGCCTCAACAGACCACAATCATCCTACTGAAACCAAATCTCGCCTCAATAGCACAAGGTTCACACTAAACACCCCATATCTCACTAAAACACTCTGAAATCCTTTAACCGATGCAAAACTACACTAACTAGGCAAACTAGGGAAGCAAGATAGGAAATATACCTCACTCTCGACCCTAGGGAGCTGCAGGAAGGTGAAGAAGAGAAGAGAAGAGGCTGCTGTCGAAGTTGATGCTTGCTGCTGTTGCTGTGAAGTCCCTTGTTGCTGCTGCTGCTACTTCTCATGCTGCTGCTGTTGCCTCCATGTTGCTGCTGCTGTTGCTGTTGCTGCTGCTGCTTCTGGAGCTGGGGAGAGGTAAGTGTGTTGTGTGAGTGTGTTGTGTATGTGAGAGTGTGAGTACTTGAGAGAAAACCAAAAGAAATGGGAGGCTACAATCATCACACCAAAAGTCACCCCTCTCTCTCTCTCACTTCATTTAATGCAAGCATGGCTTGAGCCATGATGCATCCCTCTCTCTCTTCCTCTCACAAGTCAACCCCTAAGCAATTTGAATTAGAGAAATCTTTTAATTAACCAATTTAAAATCCACTTAAGAATCCAAAAGAATTAATCCTACAATTAACCCACCATGGTTAATAATTATGGTATTTCCTTGATTTAAAAACCCTAGTTTACATGCACATGTGTGTGCAAGCCTAGGAAAATTTTGGAAAAATGTTTATTAAATTAGGAAAAATATTTAAAACACAGTTTGGTAAACTTTTTATTAAAAATCATTATTTAATTATAATTATACACTAACCCTTATCCTAAGGTGTTACAATCTCTCCCCCTTAAAGAAATTCGTCCCCGAATTTCAAAAATCTATCTAAGGTTACCTTCAAAAAGATGGGGGTACGTCTTCATCATCTCGCTTTCGGTCTCCCAAGTGATCTCTTCACGGTTCTGACCACGCCAAAGTACTTTAACTGATGGAATCTCCTTCGATCTCAATTTCTTCACTTGTCGATCCAAGATCATCACTGGCTGCTCTGCATAGGAAAGATCACGCTCAAGCTGGATCGTCGGATGCTGAATCGCGTGCGAAGGATCATGTAGATATCTGCGGAGCATCGAAACATGGAATACGGGGTGCACGTCTGGAAAGCTGGGTGGAAGGGCTAACCGGTAAGCTACTGCACCGACACGCTCGAGGATCTCGAAGGGGCCCACATACCTGGGACTGAGCTTCCCCTTCTTCCCAAACCTCATCACACCTTTCATTGGGGAGACCCTCAAGAAAACATGATCACCAACAGAAAACTCAAGTCTGCGTCGTCGACGGTCTGCATAAGCCCTCTGCCTACTCTGCGCTGCTCTCATCCTATCGCGAATCAACTGGATCTTCGCGGTCGTCTCCTCGACGATCTGGGGCCCTAAGATACTGCTCTCACTGAGCTCTGTCCAACAAGTAGGTGACCTGCATCTCCTCCCGTAAAGAGCCTCAAACGGTGCCATCTGAATAGTCTCCTGGTAGCTGTTATTGTAGGAAAACTCTACCAAGGGCAAATGATGATCCCAGCTACCTCCGAAATCTAGTACACAAGCTCTGAGCATGTCCTCGAGAGTCTGGATGGTCCGCTCTGACTGTCCGTCGGTCTGCGGATGAAATGCCGTGCTGAAACTCAAGCGAGTGCCCAAAGCCTCCTGAAGCCTCTGCCATAGTCTACTGGTAAACTGGGTGCCTCTGTCGGACACAATACACGTCGGGACTCCGTGTAGTCGCACTATCTCGTCAATATAGATCTGGGCATACTGAGTAAATCCGAAAGTCGTCTTCACCGGTAGGAAGTGAGCCGCTTTCGTCAAACGATCCACGATCACCCAGATGGAGTCATACCCCCTACTAGTCCTGGGTAGACCCACCACAAAGTCCATCGAAATCTGTTCCCATTTCCACTCCGGAATGGGTAACGGCTGTAGCTCTCCCGCGGGCCTCTGGTGCTCAGCCTTGACTTGCTGACAAGTCAGGCATCTCGATACAAAATCTGCAATGTCCCTCTTCATTCCGTCCCACCAGTAAACATCTCTCATATCATGATACATCTTGGTGGAACCGGGATGGACGCTATATACCGATCGATGTGCCTCCTCAAGAATCTCACGCCTCAGTCCCTCAGCATCAGGTACGCACAGTCTGACTCCAAACCGTAGTATCCCCTGATCATCGATCACGAACTCGGAAAATCTGTCCTGTCCCATCTGTGCCATGATCTCTGAACATCGGTCATCACTGAGCTGTGCCTCACGTATACGATCAATCAACTGTGGACGTGCACGGACATGCGCTATCTGTCCTCCAATCGGCGTGAACTCGAACTGTACTCGACTGTCGCATAATATCTGCCAATCTGCGGATGACTGCTCCTGTACTGCGCTCAAACAAGATAAACTACTCCCGGGCCTCCTGCTCAAAGCATCCGCCACCACATTTGCCTTGCCCGGGTGATATAAGATCTCGCAATCGTAATCCTTCACTAACTCCATCCATCGACGCTGTCGAAGGTTCAGGTCCCGCTGCTGGAATATGTATTTCAGACTCTTGTGATCCGTAAATACCTGGCACGACTCACCGTATAAGTAATGTCGCCAGATCTTAAGTGCGAAGACCACTGCTGCCATCTCCAAATCATGAGTGGGGTAGTTCTGCTCGTGCTTCTTCAATTGTCGCGAGGCATACGCGATCACCCTATCATGCTGCATCAGAACGCATCCCAATCCCACTCGAGAAGCATCACAAAAGACCACAAATCCGCCCGATCCGGAAGGTAAGGATAACACCGGTGCCGTCGTCAGCCGTGTCCGTAACTGCTGAAAACTGTGCTCGCACTCCTCCGTCCAATCGAAGGGAACTCCCTTCCGGGTCAACCCGGTCAATGGTGTAGCAATACGTGAGAAGTCCTGCACAAAACGCCTGTAGTAACCGGCCAATCCCAAAAAGCTGCGAATCTCCGTCACCGATGTGGGTCTGGGCCAACGCTGAACGGCCTCGATCTTCCTCGGGTCAACACATATACCGTCTCGTGAAATCACGTGACCCAAGAAGTCCACGCTGTCTAGCCAAAAAGCACACTTGGAGAGTTTCGCATAAAGCTGGTGCTCCCTCAATGTCTGCAATGTAACCCGCAGGTGCTGCTCGTGCTCCTCACTACTCCGGGAATACACCAAGATATCGTCGATGAAGACTATGATGAACAGATCTAAATAAGGCCGGAAAATACGGTTCATCAAATCCATGAAGGCTGCTGGCGCATTGGTGAGTCCGAACGACATCACCAAAAACTCGTAATGGCCATAGCGCGTACGGAAAGCTGTCCGGGGGATGTCCTCCTGTCGAACCCGCAGCTGATGATAGCCCGATCGTAAATCGATCCTCGAAAAGTACCCTGCCCCCTGAAGCTGGTCGAACAAATCGTCGATGCGCGGCAAAGGATACCTGTTCCGCACTGTCACCCTGTTCAGCTGGCGGTAGTCGATACAAAGACGCAAACTGCCATCCTTCTTCTTGACGAACAGGACTGGAGCACCCCAAGGAGAAACACTGGGTCGAATAAGTCCTTTGTCCAGCAAATCTTGCAACTGACCCTTCAGCTCACGAAGTTCCGCCGGGGCCATCCGATAGGGCGGTATAGAAATAGGCCCCGAACCAGGAACCAAATCAATACAGAAAGAAATGTCGCGCTCGGGCGGCAACCCAGGAAGCTCGTCAGGGAACACATCAGAAAACTCGCTAACTACCGGAACCTGATCCAATGGAACCTCTGTAGCGCGAGCATCGCGAACATAGGCGAGAAATCCCTGACATCCCTTCCTCAAAAGCTGTCCAGCGCGGAAAGAAGAAATCACACTGTGAGGGGCGGCACTACGGTCCCCCAACACAACAAAAACCGACTCACCGGGGAAACAGAATCTAACTGTCTTCTCGCGGCAGTCCAAAGAAGCATAGCACGTGGCTAACCAATCCATGCCTAAAAGAACGTCGAAGTCCAACATCTCCAGAAGGATCAAGTCGACAGGCAACTCTCTCTCGCCAATACAGACGATACATGATCGGAACACGTGCCTAGCAACAAACGACTCTCCCACAGGAGTAGTCACCACAAGCGGCTGATCAAGCAAGCCGGACTCTCTACCCAACCTCGGCACGAAGTGTGTGGATACGTACGAGTGTGTGGATCCGGGATCAAACAATACATGTGCATCAACTGAACATACAGGGAGGATACCTGAAACCACTGCATTGGACGCCTGCGCGTCCTGATGTGTCAAAGCAAAGACCCTCGCCTGTCCACCACCTGTAACTGACTGACCTCTGCCTCGGTCATCCCGTCCTCTCTGAGCAACTCCTCCACGCCCATGACCTCTCTGAGCATAAGTCTGGCGCGGAGCAACGGTAGGCGCAACGGGCAACGCCCTCTGGGGTGGTGAAGGTGGTAAGGTAACATGCGGTGCTGCCGCCTCCCTCCGGTGTGTCTCTGGACAATCTCGAACGAGGTGAAGTAGGCTGCCACATCTGTAGCAACCCCGCGGCGACTGCTGACCGTCCTGGGGATACGAACTAAACATCCGACCCCGTCCCGAATCTCTGCTACCCCTCGTACCGGAACGATACCTGTCGCGGCGTCTGAATGACTGCCTCCGTGCGGAAATACTGGTACGAACTCTCTTCGGCTCTGGAAATACCGAAGTCTCAACAAGGTGCTCCTCGACCACTAGGGCTGCATCTACAGCTGCTGCATAGGTCTCGTAGTGCTGCGCGCTGATCGCGAGGAACACTGGTGAAAGTAAGCCTCGAACAAATCTCCGGACTCGCAGCTCCTCGGTGGCCACTAGATGTGGGGCGTAGACTGCTAGCTCTGTAAACAGTACGTCATACTCTGCCACTGTCATCCCTGGCGTCTGGCGCAAAGACTCAAACCTGCGTGCTCGGGCATCTCTAACACTCCGGGGAAGGAAACGGGCTAGAAATATAGTCACGAACTCCGTCCAGGTCATAGGAGGAAGACCTGCTGCTCTGCCCTTCTCCACTGAATCACACCATTTCTGCGCAAGACCTTCCAGGCGAAAGCTCGCGAACTCAACCCATCTCGCATCTGCACATCTGAGGGAACGGCATATCCTGGCCATCCTGTCGATGAAAGACTGTGGGTCCTCGGCTGTATCGGTGCCTGTGAAAACTGGAGGCTTCAGCCTCATGAACTCTGATAGCGATACTGTAATCACCTCCGTGGCTGCAGGGGCAACTGGCTGTGCGGTAGGCACCATCGCGGTCTCTGGAACTGGTGGAGCTACCTCTGGTCGCTGCGCTCGAAGCGTCTCTACTAGCGATCCTATCATCTGGCGCATCTCCTGCATACCAGCCCCTAACGATGCGATCTGCTCTGTCACGGCAGGAACAGCCTGCTCAGGTACGACCGGCGTACTGCCCGGATCAGTCCTCGTCTCGGACGAGTCAACACGAATCTCGGCCCTCGCGGCCGCTCTCTGTGCCCTCGTAGTCTTAGGCGGCATATTGGCTGAAAGAAAATTTGGATTCGATAAGAACACGGAAATCGCATCACAAGAATATAAGGAGGAATCAAATCAACAAGTCCTAAGGTCGCGTAAGCGGAGTACCGTGTCGTGAGTATGCCGCGGAACATACGCACGCTACGCTACCCTGCTGCAGCTACCTACTCCATCATACCAGGGTCATCCTACACTCCGAAGGTAAAACCTACGCTCTGATACCAACTTTGTCACGACCCGAGAGTTCGACTCGTGACCGGCACTTAACCACGCAACGTCTACAGGCGTAACGCGGCTAAGTAAGCCGAACCCAGAAATCAAAACCAATAAATATAGAGTGATTTTAAAACATTTGTAAAACAATCGTACATGTCCGAAAAACTTCCATTTATTTAGTAGAAAACCTTTTTAAGTCCCAAGTTACAAGTTTTATAATTTTGGTAACATTTCCCTTTTTAAAACATTAGCCCCGAAAGTCGAGTAAAAGTAAGATGCAGCGGAAATAACAAGTGACATGAATAAGGCATCACAATATGATATACGACGCCGTAGCGAAGAATACACAGTAAAACAAGGACAATATCATAAAAGATAAAACTGCATAAGGTAACGTCGGCTCACATGCGAGCTCGACACCAGAATATAAAATCATACATATCGTCCTCACAACTGTCTCTAAGTCAATACATAAGGTAGATGGAGAGTACTAGATACATCAATATACAACTGAAAGATAACAGATACCGTACAAAACCCACCTAAACAGCAAAAGGGCTATCTCTGCTCAAAGGGGTATCTGTGCCAAAAGATGAGGAAACAGCCAGCCGTGACTACTCCCAAGGGCAACCTGCAAACACTGTGGCACAACGGGGGTGAGTTGCCAACTCGTGAATAGAGATAACATATAATGATGATCGCAGGCATGCACATATAGCGTGGCTCTACTAATGCCAGCAGATGATATCAATGCATGTCAACAGTGGATACAGTAGTAATGCATGTACTCTAACAGGTAAATGCCACAGGATGAGATGTATAGCAATCAATACTGAGTATGGGATAAATAATATCTACATGGACTATGTCAACATGGAAAGCAATGATCGGTGCCTCAAACTGCACCCAAATCCCACATATACTCAGACGCCGGCACACCCATCGGCCCTCAAATCCTGTATATCTCGGAGGAATCACGAGTGCCCAACATCGGCACCCAAAACATCGTAAAATACCCGTGTCCAGCATCGACACGTAAATCCTCGAATATCGGGCGCCGTCAATCCGGACCGGCCCCACGGGGTCCGTCTGCGGTATCGGCCCTCGGCCCCGGCAGTACGGATCCTCCCGCATCCATCACTCGACTCTGGTCAGTATCCTCCGGACAACTGCCAGGTCCAACCAATCACCGGTAGGTACTCGCCCGCCTCCAGGCTCAATCGGCAAATCCCATCGATCGTCTCGCCGAGGGGAACCATACCGGGCCCACCACGAACCCGCAAACGGAACATCCACTCCTCGAATCGGGTTTCAAGCACACGTCTCAGCACCGAGAAAACGCGTGGTGGACACACCAAAATATCATATCACGAGGTACCGGGTTTTCAAAATAGCATATCTTTCCTTAAATAATTCCACGGTCCTCAAAACAGAAATCACATGAAAATCATATCAATCACATGTAAGATGAACTACAGCAACAATACAACAGTATAATCATGGCAGTTCTACAGTGAGTGTGGCATGGCAATTACTAACGGTGTGTGTGTAGCATGTAAATAGTGCTCGTGCAACATAAACCGTTAGTAATAGTGTGGTGTTCTATCAGTTCTAGCATATATCAATAACACATAGCAGGGAAATGCAATATGAGATGACAGTCCATAGGTAAATGCAATATGTAATACTAAGATCCTATCAGCCCTGACGCATAACGCCATGCGGGCGATATCCCCGTAGATGTGAAATCTACTCACCGTGTCTCGCGCTAAGTGTATCCAACCACTTGCTTGCCCTTCTTCGCAGCGTCCGTCTCACTGGCCTGCGAACCTAGAATCACATATACATATCACACATAAGCTTAAGTCACAAAACGCGACATTAAAATCCAACAAGAAACCTGTGTCGCAAACCAATCGCGCGTGTGCGCGATACGCTAAAACGTGTAAACACGCGCCACGAAACTACCTCGACGCGCTGCGATACGCAGAACCCAAACCTACTCACGTATCACGCGTGTCGCGAAGGTTTAGAAAAACGGCAAAACAGGTATTTGGTCCCAGATTTTCCTACAGAATTGATCTTAAAAATATATATATACCAAAACACTACCCACAGTAGCAGACACCCACTGGACCAAACCCCAACCCAAACCCTACCCATCTGGCCGCAATTGGCGGCCAGAATGAGGAAATTGGCGGCCTACTGTAGCTGTATGGGGGTCGGGTTTCACCTGGTGCATCATCTCTACTCCACTACACTACAGTCTTCCCAAAATCAATCTGCACTCACCGAGTTGATAGCAGTTCCAGAAAACTCACATTTTGCCCAAATACGATATTTGCATCAAACATGAAATCTGGTGGTATTTTAGTGTAATAGGGGTTCGACTAAGTTACAATGGCCTCAACAGACCACAATCATCCTACTGAAACCAAATCTCGCCTCAATAGCACAAGGTTCACACTAAACACCCCATATCTCACTAAAACACTCTGAAATCCTTTAACCGATGCAAAACTACACTAACTAGGCAAACTAGGGAAGCAAGATAGGAAATATACCTCACTCTCGACCCTAGGGAGCTGCAGGAAGGTGAAGAAGAGAAGAGAAGAGGCTGCTGTCGAAGTTGATGCTTGCTGCTGTTGCTGTGAAGTCCCTTGTTGCTGCTGCTGCTACTTCTCATGCTGCTGCTGTTGCCTCCATGTTGCTGCTGCTGTTGCTGTTGCTGCTGCTGCTTCTGGAGCTGGGGAGAGGTAAGTGTGTTGTGTGAGTGTGTTGTGTATGTGAGAGTGTGAGTACTTGAGAGAAAACCAAAAGAAATGGGAGGCTACAATCATCACACCAAAAGTCACCCCTCTCTCTCTCTCACTTCATTTAATGCAAGCATGGCTTGAGCCATGATGCATCCCTCTCTCTCTTCCTCTCACAAGTCAACCCCTAAGCAATTTGAATTAGAGAAATCTTTTAATTAACCAATTTAAAATCCACTTAAGAATCCAAAAGAATTAATCCTACAATTAACCCACCATGGTTAATAATTATGGTATTTCCTTGATTTAAAAACCCTAGTTTACATGCACATGTGTGTGCAAGCCTAGGAAAATTTTGGAAAAATGTTTATTAAATTAGGAAAAATATTTAAAACACAGTTTGGTAAACTTTTTATTAAAAATCATTATTTAATTATAATTATACACTAACCCTTATCCTAAGGTGTTACAATCTCTCCCCCTTAAAGAAATTCGTCCCCGAATTTCAAAAATCTATCTAAGGTTACCTTCAAAAAGATGGGGGTACGTCTTCATCATCTCGCTTTCGGTCTCCCAAGTGATCTCTTCACGGTTCTGACCACGCCAAAGTACTTTAACTGATGGAATCTCCTTCGATCTCAATTTCTTCACTTGTCGATCCAAGATCATCACTGGCTGCTCTGCATAGGAAAGATCACGCTCAAGCTGGATCGTCGGATGCTGAATCGCGTGCGAAGGATCATGTAGATATCTGCGGAGCATCGAAACATGGAATACGGGGTGCACGTCTGGAAAGCTGGGTGGAAGGGCTAACCGGTAAGCTACTGCACCGACACGCTCGAGGATCTCGAAGGGGCCCACATACCTGGGACTGAGCTTCCCCTTCTTCCCAAACCTCATCACACCTTTCATTGGGGAGACCCTCAAGAAAACATGATCACCAACAGAAAACTCAAGTCTGCGTCGTCGACGGTCTGCATAAGCCCTCTGCCTACTCTGCGCTGCTCTCATCCTATCGCGAATCAACTGGATCTTCGCGGTCGTCTCCTCGACGATCTGGGGCCCTAAGATACTGCTCTCACTGAGCTCTGTCCAACAAGTAGGTGACCTGCATCTCCTCCCGTAAAGAGCCTCAAACGGTGCCATCTGAATAGTCTCCTGGTAGCTGTTATTGTAGGAAAACTCTACCAAGGGCAAATGATGATCCCAGCTACCTCCGAAATCTAGTACACAAGCTCTGAGCATGTCCTCGAGAGTCTGGATGGTCCGCTCTGACTGTCCGTCGGTCTGCGGATGAAATGCCGTGCTGAAACTCAAGCGAGTGCCCAAAGCCTCCTGAAGCCTCTGCCATAGTCTACTGGTAAACTGGGTGCCTCTGTCGGACACAATACACGTCGGGACTCCGTGTAGTCGCACTATCTCGTCAATATAGATCTGGGCATACTGAGTAAATCCGAAAGTCGTCTTCACCGGTAGGAAGTGAGCCGCTTTCGTCAAACGATCCACGATCACCCAGATGGAGTCATACCCCCTACTAGTCCTGGGTAGACCCACCACAAAGTCCATCGAAATCTGTTCCCATTTCCACTCCGGAATGGGTAACGGCTGTAGCTCTCCCGCGGGCCTCTGGTGCTCGGCCTTGACTTGCTGACAAGTCAGGCATCTCGATACAAAATCTGCAATGTCCCTCTTCATTCCGTCCCACCAGTAAACATCTCTCATATCATGATACATCTTGGTGGAACCGGGATGGACGCTATATACCGATCGATGTGCCTCCTCAAGAATCTCACGCCTCAGTCCCTCAGCATCAGGTACGCACAGTCTGACTCCAAACCGTAGTATCCCCTGATCATCGATCACGAACTCGGAAAATCTGTCCTGTCCCATCTGTGCCATGATCTCTGAACATCGGTCATCACTGAGCTGTGCCTCACGTATACGATCAATCAACTGTGGACGTGCACGGACATGCGCTATCTGTCCTCCAATCGGCGTGAACTCGAACTGTACTCGACTGTCGCATAATATCTGCCAATCTGCGGATGACTGCTCCTGTACTGCGCTCAAACAAGATAAACTACTCCCGGGCCTCCTGCTCAAAGCATCCGCCACCACATTTGCCTTGCCCGGGTGATATAAGATCTCGCAATCGTAATCCTTCACTAACTCCATCCATCGACGCTGTCGAAGGTTCAGGTCCCGCTGCTGGAATATGTATTTCAGACTCTTGTGATCCGTAAATACCTGGCACGACTCACCGTATAAGTAATGTCGCCAGATCTTAAGTGCGAAGACCACTGCTGCCATCTCCAAATCATGAGTGGGGTAGTTCTGCTCGTGCTTCTTCAATTGTCGCGAGGCATACGCGATCACCCTATCATGCTGCATCAGAACGCATCCCAATCCCACTCGAGAAGCATCACAAAAGACCACAAATCCGCCCGATCCGGAAGGTAAGGATAACACCGGTGCCGTCGTCAGCCGTGTCCGTAACTGCTGAAAACTGTGCTCGCACTCCTCCGTCCAATCGAAGGGAACTCCCTTCCGGGTCAACCCGGTCAATGGTGTAGCAATACGTGAGAAGTCCTGCACAAAACGCCTGTAGTAACCGGCCAATCCCAAAAAGCTGCGAATCTCCGTCACCGATGTGGGTCTGGGCCAACGCTGAACGGCCTCGATCTTCCTCGGGTCAACACATATACCGTCTCGTGAAATCACGTGACCCAAGAAGTCCACGCTGTCTAGCCAAAAAGCACACTTGGAGAGTTTCGCATAAAGCTGGTGCTCCCTCAATGTCTGCAATGTAACCCGCAGGTGCTGCTCGTGCTCCTCACTACTCCGGGAATACACCAAGATATCGTCGATGAAGACTATGATGAACAGATCTAAATAAGGCCGGAAAATACGGTTCATCAAATCCATGAAGGCTGCTGGCGCATTGGTGAGTCCGAACGACATCACCAAAAACTCGTAATGGCCATAGCGCGTACGGAAAGCTGTCCGGGGGATGTCCTCCTGTCGAACCCGCAGCTGATGATAGCCCGATCGTAAATCGATCCTCGAAAAGTACCCTGCCCCCTGAAGCTGGTCGAACAAATCGTCGATGCGCGGCAAAGGATACCTGTTCCGCACTGTCACCCTGTTCAGCTGGCGGTAGTCGATACAAAGACGCAAACTGCCATCCTTCTTCTTGACGAACAGGACTGGAGCACCCCAAGGAGAAACACTGGGTCGAATAAGTCCTTTGTCCAGCAAATCTTGCAACTGACCCTTCAGCTCACGAAGTTCCGCCGGGGCCATCCGATAGGGCGGTATAGAAATAGGCCCCGAACCAGGAACCAAATCAATACAGAAAGAAATGTCGCGCTCGGGCGGCAACCCAGGAAGCTCGTCAGGGAACACATCAGAAAACTCGCTAACTACCGGAACCTGATCCAATGGAACCTCTGTAGCGCGAGCATCGCGAACATAGGCGAGAAATCCCTGACATCCCTTCCTCAAAAGCTGTCCAGCGCGGAAAGAAGAAATCACACTGTGAGGGGCGGCACTACGGTCCCCCAACACAACAAAAACCGACTCACCGGGGAAACAGAATCTAACTGTCTTCTCGCGGCAGTCCAAAGAAGCATAGCACGTGGCTAACCAATCCATGCCTAAAAGAACGTCGAAGTCCAACATCTCCAGAAGGATCAAGTCGACAGGCAACTCTCTCTCGCCAATACAGACGATACATGATCGGAACACGTGCCTAGCAACAAACGACTCTCCCACAGGAGTAGTCACCACAAGCGGCTGATCAAGCAAGCCGGACTCTCTACCCAACCTCGGCACGAAGTGTGTGGATACGTACGAGTGTGTGGATCCGGGATCAAACAATACATGTGCATCAACTGAACATACAGGGAGGATACCTGAAACCA